>NMRA01000031.1:963003-1176935 GCA_002633005.1 Phoronis australis | reverse complement strand
AAGTGAACAGCAAGGAACCCAAAGTGAAAAAGAAGGAGCCTAAAGTGAAAAGTAAGGAGCCCAAAGTGAAGAGCAAGGAGTCCAAAGTGAACAGGGAGGAGCCCAAAGTGAAGAATAAGGAGCCCAAAGTGAACATAAGTAATGCCAATGTCATTGTTTGGGCATATTTTCCCAATAGAAAAGAAAAAAAAACAAATAAAAATAACTTTGAAATTACCTTGTGTTGGCATGACAACTCACTGAGTACCAGGGAAATTGTTGGTTTTGAAATGTGATTAGAATGAATAAAAATAGTAAGTGTCATGAAAAAGCTGAGTTTCCGACTAAAAAACAGAGCAATATGGATGAACTGTGAACCGAAGACAAAAAAAATTAATCTGCACAAAACAACAAGGATTAAATTTACAAAAATAACAATAATATGCTAAAAACATTTGACAGACATTTGCTACATAAGAGTAACAAAACTGCTCTATGATCAAAACGTTATGTACCATTCCCTCAGACTGTCAAAACCAAGAAATTTCCACTATCCCACTACTTCCCACCTGCAGCTTATGAATTGGCAAGCAAGTGAAAGTTCAGTCAACCATTTTGAGACAGTACTTTATAAAAAAACATCTTCTTCACGACATCTGTTGAAAGTCATTTGGAAATAGTATTTTTTAAATATCGGTTAGCAACAAGTGCACTGTTTACAACATAACTGCTGGATCACGTGAGCTTATCAGATGAAGGCAGACGATAAGAGCACTGGACTATGTAAACAGTAGTTTGCCAACTACTCCCCTTGCTATTGCTGTCAAACTGATAACAACACGGCTGTAATCCGAGTTCCCAATCACCGAAATCGGGAAACTCACCCCACAGGACGGGGGCGTTACAATACACAATGGGGCTTGGAATGACCAACGACAAAAAGAGGAAATTTTTCCACGTGATGTATAGTTCTACAAATGAATGGGATTGTGTCATTGAAATATTTTTTGTATTGTGAAATAAACGTTTTTGCACGCATAAAGTCAAAATAATGATAAAAAGTGATGCAAAAAGAGTAAACTGGAAACCAAATAAGAGGACATCAAAACCAAAAAGAGGAAATCCTCTTTAAAGAGGAAAATTCCAAGCCCTGACACAACTAGTCCCCAAAGTGAATGCACAATACCATCAGAACACTTACCTTATAATTATGGTAACCTTAGTGCCATTCAGGTTTGACATAGCGATGTAGTTGAGCCTGGCATCAGCCCAAAACACAAAGTCTGTTACATAATCAATGGTCAATGCATTCGGCCAGCCTGCAACCACCAGTATAATCAAGGGTTAACAACAGAGGGAGTGAAACGATGACAAGGACTGCGTTCTGTAGACCCCAAGAATTAGCTTGTGCTTGGAACAAAAAATCTTTACTTATGCAATGGAAAGAGTGAATTCAATCCCATAAGTCACCATTCCAAACTTACCGACCAATCCCTGAAGTTACCACTATCTTGCTACGATAGGCTAATACACTCCAGAGCATACTTTCGACACTCTCAGCTTTCACTCACATCACATTGTGAAGTCTTGCTTTGCTCACAAGAAACTTGGTCTACGCATCATTAAGCTTGACCACGACTGATCATATTGATCATATTAAGCCGGTAGCCAATAGATATCTCACCGTGTGCTCTAGGGAGACTAAATAAGTCAACTTGTTACTCAATAGTGCCCAGAATAAACAATAAACAAACACTATCCACATGTGCCCAAAGAAACATGACCAAACCACTGGATACTCACCTAAGTTGTGTGTTGTGATGTTGATTCTGTTTGTTCCATCCATACCCATCCTGCCGATATGCGGCGCTTCTCCCCAGTCGGTATAGAACAGGTAACCCCTGGACGGGTGCACCTTGATGGACCGTGGCTTGCTCAGTCCCTTACTGACCAGTACCTTTCGGTAGGAGCCGTTCAACTTGGACACCTCGATAGTGTCAGTGGTTTTGTCTGACCAATACAAGTTACGGCCAACCCAGTCGACGGCTATGCCATCAGGGTTCTTCACAGTCGTATTATGCAACACCTGAAAGGTGACGAGTGACGAGGAAAAAATACCAAAAACATGCAAAAGTGAGGACTTCCTGTGCAATGAATGCAGTGTACACAGGAAATAACTACATAGTAAGCATGGGTATTTAACTCAGCAAATGGCACAAAATGTTATCATAAAAGGTATGTTACATTTGCTCACAATCTTAATTAAAACATATCAAACTATTGTTCTAGCCAATTGACAGATATCAATTACGACTACATCATCTAACCCTCGCTAGCCCTCAAATGTTGTAAACAACTTAAAATCCTTACCGAGACTGCCAAATTGTCAAGCATGTTGCTAAGGGCAACAAGACAGATGCGTGAAGATACAACCGTTACAAAGCAAAGAATCCACTTTGTGGTAAAAGAAGTTTTTTAGGAAAATAAGATTTTACCACTTCAGTCCAATGTAGTTTGGGATATACGGTAATACTGCAGAATGATGGAATGTCATTGTAATCAAGCTCATTAATACCTTTAGCATTTACTGTGCAACTGTCATCTAACATTTTGTAAATTTGAGTATTTTTATCAGTAATGTAAGATTTTGAAATTTGAAAATTTGAGAATTGAGACAAAAACATGAATTGCTCAAATTGTTGATTTAACAAATTTCAAATGCTTACTACACTGCCAACAATACTCCACCAAAAATTGTTTGGTCATAGTTGCTTAGTACAAACTGCTAAAATAAGCATAAATTTAACATTTACTAATCTGCTAAATCCAATAAAATAAAATCCAATCTTTCAGCTACACTGCCTCCCAAATTGATAAAATTTTGCCCCATAATAATTATCAGGAGCCAGAATCAATTTCTGGTGAAATTTTCATCACCGGGTTTGCTATCCATTTAACCAAGAGGCAGTGATTACACAATGCGGTACAAGACAAAAGTAATCAAATGGACATATAGTATCAGACAAAAGTAATCAGACAAAATACCCTTTACCCCCATCACAGCAAACATTACAAGCAGTAACTATTAAAGCCTAACTTCAACGGAATTTTGTTATTTTAGATGTACTGGGCTACCCAGATGGTCCTCGCAAAGCCTTAATAAAATAAGAAAACGCAAGTTCACGCAAATGTAAGCCCGTCTAATGATAGGTGAAGCTGCCTTTTCGTGCCATGTTGCGTCACCGCAAGTTCCCAGCACAAACAACAAAAGGCCGATAATAGTTGTATTGAAGAGGAGTCTGAACAGTGTTACAGGTGTTATTTGTAGGTGTTTGAATTAAAAGGCGATTCTCGCGGTTTCGTAGACAAAAGCAAGCCAATTCGCCTAATAGTTCGTTACATTTCTTGGAAATTTATGGCACTAGTTGGCTCAGAGCGATGCTCTTAACATACTGTAGGAGCCAAATTTACAGGTGTTGAAGATAGACTTTAAGGAATAAATATTCTAATTACAGAATGGCTTGGAAACCTTATTAACTCTCATGTTAAAGTCCCCCTCATTCTTGGTCATCAGGGGAGACTACTCTGACAGTCATCAGGGGAGACTACTTTCACAATGAATTCAACTTCCGCCCAGCTGTCATGGTGGGGAATTCAAGGTCATTTTGTCTGAAAATTTTTAGAGTACAATGTACCTCATTCCTGCTACCATCAAACTTCATGCGCGAGATCTGACTCTTAGTATTGGTCACATCTGACCAGTAGATATACTGCTCCAGCCAATCAAAGTCCACCGCGACAACGTTCTCCTGATGACTGGACAACAAGCTGCTCCTGTCTCCCGTGAAACTGATGTTTCGGATGTAGTAGCGATTGGCCAGGATAAGATAGGGCTGTGAGGCTATAAAGGGTAACATGGATGTAGTAATGAATGGCCACGATAAGATAGGACTGTGAGGCTATAAAGGGTGACTTCTAAAGATTAAAAACCATTCTAACAATTTACAAAGTGTAACATTCTTGAAGCTCAATTTTATAAAGAAATACAACAAATTAATGCAATTCCCTGTGCTTGGCACATTGTGCATTGTATAGATGCAGAATTATTAATAAATTATAGCATTCAAACAAAAATTTCATTCCAAAATTCCAAAGACCACTGAAAGTTAAGAGTTACTCACTGTTAAAGGCCTTACAAGTCCTCTTGTCAGGTTCTAGCCTGTAGTGATAAGAGCACATACACCTGTAACTGCCTGGCAGGTTGATACAGTAGTGACTGCATGGGTTACTCTGGCACTCGTCCACATCTACAATGTAATACAGAAAACAATGGTGGAGATGGTGAGAGCTCTGCAGTGGATGTGGGGTGAAATTTTCTTTTGCTGACACCAACAAGAACTCTAGCCTCAATTTTCTGAGAAATATCAGAGGGCACACCAATACCACAGGCTTTCAACTAGCTGTTTAGACAAAGAAAAAAATGTGGACGGGAAATTCAGATATTGTGACATTTAGCCGCTAGTAGAAAGCCTCATCCGAGATCTATAATACAGGAGCAGAAAGGCATTCCAGAACAAATAAAAAACACAAAACCTGTAATACCTGTTCATCCCAGAGTGCACACGTAGGTTTTTCTGCAGAAAAATAGAAGGTCTCCAATGACCGGCTCGCTACTGAGCTCAGCCTGCACCAGTTATTGCACAACAATGCAGATACTTACACTGTCCCGTTCAAGTTATGTATGCTTCCTCTTACTAGTGTAAAATGCATTCATTGGTATTAAGGCCTGGGCAAGTACTAACTGGACAATGTTCCTCTAAGATAACGAGGGATTTGCATTTTTAGTAACTATAGTATCAAAAAAATGTTGCTTATTTATTTCTCATCAGCCATCGAATGGTCTTTATCCTATCAGCTTACCAAGACAGCGTCGTAGTGTGTCGTTGAACTGATAGCCAGGATGACATGCACACTTGAAGCCGACCTTAAGATCGATACATTTGACGTCATTGTCAAACTCGCTGCAGACATCTTTGTTCTGACATTCGTCAATACCTACGAACACAGAGCAACCCAAAGGTAGCAAGAACGGTTTACACTGACACATACACATTTTATCATCCTAAAAACTCAATGAACAATAAAAGAGCATTGTTGATAGGTGATAAGCTGCTTTATCTTATAAAATGGAAAACTACCATTTACCATGGCTGTAGATTCCACATTCAAGTAATTTCGCACTCAAAATTGAATAATTCCACATGACCTATTGCCAATCCTACGAGTTCCAGAAACTGAAAACTGTGATTTGTTAAGAGAGTTTACACGCGCGGTACACAATGCATTTAGAGGATTAATCAAGCTACTACAAACCAGTTTTTCTAAAATCTACAATTCCTAACATCACACATTTTGATAAGAAAACAAGTGTCCAACAGTGTTGGTACGTACCACAGAGCAGTTCATCTGAGTTGTCGCCACAATCATTGTGTCCATTACAAGTGAGCGAGTCACTAATACACGAGCCTCCGTCGCATTTAAACTTTCCCGCACCACACGACGACACCGGAGGCGACGTCGTGCAGTTCTCGCGTATTTCATCGGAGCCATCGGGACAGTCGGGCATACCGTCACATTTCAAGAGGTATGAGATGCAGTGTCCGTTGGCGCAGCGGAACTCCAGGGGGCCGCATTCTTTGTATTCTGAAACATAAACGCGATGTATCGTACAACTCTTAACAATGAATAAGCGCCAGCTACATTGCAGTAAGCTATGTGACTATCAGTATTGAGTACCAGAGTGTTTTACTGTGAAGAGTTGTGATTGGTTGTAAACGTAAACAATATGGTTACGGCATGCGGACGGCGTCTGCCGAGTTTTTTACCACTATTTGAGAGAGCCCCAATAAGTCACAAAAATGTTCAGCAGGACACAATGTGTGGCAGGACTCTGCTAAGTTGACATCAAAATCAGTAACACACAAAAGACACTTTTCTACAATCATCACAATAACATTCATCTATTTGATTACCACATGTCTCGGCAGGCTCGTCAGACCCATCCCCACAGTCGTCGTCATGGTCACAATAGAATGATTGACGGATACACATATAGTTGAGGCACTGGAACTCATCAGGCAAGCAATGGCTGATATCTGTAAATGAAAAGGTGCAAGTTAGCACGTTCACGCTCATCACGGATCCAACCAGTAAGAATTGGCTCCTCGGAATTTAACAGAGAATACACGTCCAAGACATTGGTACCCAATTCCTGCATTCATTTTGGGTAAGTTTTAGCCATTTGAGAATACTGCATTCCTAGTCAAAGAAACAAAACGCAAAGCATTTCAACTAGACATTGATCTCTTTGCTCAGAGTGTCATCGTACTTAGAGAAAGGTATACATGTGTACACGCACGAATGAAAACCTATAATTACATGCGGTGTCGTTATTTGGAATATTGTGAATTAAAATATTCCAAGATTATTATGAGTTTTGCAAAATAGTGTAATACTGACTGCATTTGACGTTGCCCCTCTCATCAGAATTGTCACCGCAGTCATCGTCTCCATCGCAGAGCCAACTATTAGGAATACATCGACCTGTGTTGTTACAGAAGAACTCCGATTGCGGACAAGTAGCGTTCTCTGTAAAAACAACAAACACTTTATGTGACTTAGCAGCCAACAACGAGAAACATAAGACAATCTCAATTTCCTCCACTCACTATATCTGTGGTCCACTGTTCCTGAAAGGTATCGATACATTTCCTACCAGTTTAATGGATATTTAAACTTTTATAACTTCAAGATATACAACAAGTATTGCTGAACAAAGATACATTTCGGACCTTCGAATAAAGAACTAAATATCACAAAGTTTAGCTAATAACATATTAATTCATTTCAAAATAATTAAATCTCATTTTTCACGAGAGAAAAGTACACTCCACTCAAAATGTTCCGTTTCACAGCACATTTTTAACAGCTGAAAAGCTGTATTTAGATAGTTTATTTCAATTTTACGTCTGCAAAAAGGTTTCTATTTCAATTACCGTCTAAAACTGCTGAGCAACCAAAATTTCGTTGCACTTTCTAGAAACTTATTGTCCATAACGGCAAGAAACAAAGATATCAAGATGTCTGGTAACTCTATGCTTAAAAATGTTCAAACTCAGGCATCGAATGTACATTGTACGCACCACAGTGACGTTCATCTGAGCTGTCCAGGCAGTCTGCATGTCCGTCACACTTCCATGTATTGGGGATACACTTAGAGTCATTGCTACACTTGAACTGGGAGTCTGACAGGCATGTGTAGTCTGAAACAATGATGGGTGAAGTCAGTCTACTTCCCTAAGCTGTGTCACATGATAACTTTAACGTGTTGCATATCGACCCATCAAATTTTACTCAGAATTAAACAAGATGCTAGCACAAGAGAGTAATGTAAATGGTGAAGGTCATCAGGTCTAACTTGACCCAAGGTATGTTCAAATGGACATTTACACAGAACAAAATGGCAGGTAACAGTGTTTATATAATCTGGTGTCAGATTACCAGGGCTTGGAATGACCAATGACAAAAAAAGCAGAAATTACTACGGCCCAAAACATGCGCGCCACACAGCCTTGAAATAGTCGGTGTGGACCTTTTGCTGACAAAAATCGGGAGGACTAAAAAAAAAAATGGTACCACCTCCAGGAGCGAGAATCTGCGTCTTTTTAGCTCGTCTGTCCACTCCCAAACCCAGAGACGCCATTGAAGAAATCCACCACGCTATCCCAGATGCCCCGGCAATGTTGACAATTTATGTTCCTCCGAAACATAAAGAGCAACTTCCGCTTTTCGAGGTGAAAGTCGTCGGCAACGCCGCGGTAAGAAAGAAATTTGCCGCAGAGATTTTATATCAAATCCAATTTTTTATACGCGGAAATATAATAAAATACGCGGACAGAACATTTGAAAAAGCGGAAATCCGCGTTTCCGCGGAAAATTCCAAGCCTTGGATTACCACCATATTAACAGTTCGTCTCTGTAGCAATTTCTAATGCGCTATAGTTCCATACAAAAGATTGCAATGTAGGTAACCATTTTGCCCATAGGTGGCGTATCAGTGCAACCAGCCATGTTTTCGCACTGCCTCCAGGCCAGACATAACATATATTACATACTACAGTTCAACTCGTCTGATCCATCTGCACAGTCAGGCTCATGATCACATTCCCATGTACGCGGGATGCACGACTGGTCACCATGGCAACGGAAATGGCTGGATGAACAACCGCCACTTCCTGATGCTGAAAATGGAGTGAACAATAACTGGTTTCAGTATCAATCCTTACGAGCACAGACGACAAGATTCCAACCAAATTCATTCAATATTTAGACCAAAAGAAACAAAATCATACCATTCTGTTAGTGTGTCTCCGCACGTAAACAAATTGTACATTTTTTAGTCAATTTAGAAATTTCAAACCCTTATCCACATTTGCACTCTGAATGACCTTTGGATTTGCGAAGTGTAAACAAAATGAAGACCAACTAACTTGAGATGTAATCACAGTACATTATGGAGCTAGAACTGTCCAATATCAAACCAAATTAAGACATAATTAATCATCACTGAAGATTAATATCCTAGTAACAATTTATTTGAAACATATTTGAAAATGATTACCCAACAAAATCTATGCTTTGAAAACTAACAAGATGTGAGCTCCAAACATTTTTTGTTTCGACTTTGAAAATTGGGTCACGATCACCAAATTTGACAAGCACTGGAAGATGGTAAACCTACACCTTAGTGAAAAACATAAACATCTAAAATCTAAAACTTATCTCACTAAGAATTAACTCCTACTTAATAAATAAAAAAATTCTCATTATGACCTTGAAAATGAGGTTAAGGTCACCAAATTCAACTGGCGACAAATAATGGCCGACTTACACCTTGGTGCCAAATATGATTACAAAATCAAGTTTTCTACTTGAGATATCGCGCCAAGAACATTTCCTATGTAAAAACTTGATTTTCTTGCCATGACCTTGAAAATGACATCAAGGTCATGAAACTTGACCAGCGATTAGAGCTACCCCACCTACACTTTGGTATATTTTGAAATTCTAAAACTTCCTCCTCGAGATATCGTGTCAACAATTTGAATGAGACATATGGTAAAATGGTTGTACGGCACTCTGCTCCGCACTATGCTATGGGAGCCAACAGGGGCTTTAAGCCATCCATGGCTCATATGCTTAACCAGCCCATTATTATTCGGAATGTTACAGGCTGGCTGGAGTGTCAATGGGAATATGCTTGTCATACATACTGGTTGGACAGCCTTCCTCATCACTCTTGTCCCAACAGTCATTCTGGCCATCACACCTCCACTCAGGCAGTATACAGGCCGTGGTCACGTTACACTGTACCAGACCTTCCAAACGTGCCCCTTTCACCAGATGGTTAGTACAGTCAACTGGCGCTGAAGAAGTACAAAGTTTTCTCCCAGTTACTAATACTCTTAAGTTGCCTGATGGGACTGTTTCTACCGGCACTAAAGTTTTCTAGGAAGAGAACAGCTTCCCAACTGTTATTAAGATAGTCATTAAAACGCCTCATTTCTGTAAAAGCCATGCACAAAAGATCTATTTTGAAAAACAACTTCAAATTCTGAAAGACAAAACCGATCTCTTCGAAATCTCTCTCTAGTCAGAGTGTTATCAAATCACATGGTATGAAAGCAATGTACAATGTTTTTGCTGTATCAGAAATTATCAGACCACAAGTCAGTCAGACAATTACAGAGAAGCACGAGTTGTCACGTAATTACATTTAGTACTACAGAATGTGAATAAACACAACAAGATGTTTCAATCGCGATACGTTCCCGATGAGAAAGTCCAACACTTTTAAGCTACAATTCAAGAATGACAAGTATTGAAGCTGAGTAACAAACACAGCTTGAAATACAGTATGAAGATGAACAAACTGTGGAAGGACAAACACAGTTTATACTTCTTGCCAAGAGACCACTTGGAAGTGAACTGTGATGGAGACTTACGACAATTCTTTTCATCCGAGATATCCATGCAGTCCGGGTCCTGATCACAGCGATATCGTACAGGAATGCACTTGCCATTGTCACACCTGAACTCATGGTCGTCACAGATGCAGTCACGTTCGTCCGAGTTATCTCCGCACTCGTCGATACCATTACAGTTTTTCTCTGCCTTGATGCAGTGGTTATTGAAGCAGGCAAAGAAGCCACTTGGACACTCCCTATTGGCTGAAACATAGAGTTCAGAAGTCAATGAAAAGAAAGAAAACAATGTAGACCATGAAGTTGAGACATGAGTGAGAATTGTTTGGTCAATACTCAAGGGCGGATTCTAATAGTTTCACAAGACAGGCGCTACCTTATTCTCCAAAACCAATAACATTATGTAAATTTTGTCTTCAATGCTTTACATCACTTACCTCAGTCAAATTTCATCAGATTTCAGGCTTGGAGAGAATTGACAGTTGGTTATAGTTTGAGACCCAGCTCTACCAGTTGGCATATCACTTTATTCACAGAGTATGATCTCAAGAAATAGCGGACAGTCAATTCTTCCCAAACCCAGAAACCACTTCTAATCTGAGACAGCAGTAATAAGATGGTGTAAATCAAAAGTTAGTTTCCTCGACAGACTACAGCATAAATAACTAATCTCCTTACCACAGAAGGTGGGATCCTCATCGCTGGAAGGGTAGACAGTGTTAGACTCGTTGTAAGAGTCTGGGCAGTTCATAATTCCGTTACACGTCAGTTCATAAGGAATACACATCCCAGTGCTGCACAAGAACTCATCTTTATCGCACGTAGTGGTGTTCACTACAAAAACAAGGTCAGCAAAATTTACTGAAAGTCTGAAAACTTGCCCACCTAGCTATTCCCAAGCAGGCCCACCTAGGTATTCTTAAGCTCGTGGGCTAATGATTGGACAGTCTTCTAATTACATGAATAAAACATCAAGGAGTTTGGCATACAGAAAACTGAATAAAAATGGCCGCTAGGGGAGGAAACACAAATTGAATTCTTCCAAAAATTGGCACGAGTCATCTTCTGCGTGACTAACCTCACGAAGTTCCTAAAACTGCCACAAGGGGCACAACAGTAGTCAAGTAAAATACCCGACAAATTTCCTTACAATCCACCAAGAAGTCCAGAAAAATTTATGCAAACGAGAAGTTACGTTTCTTATTCACATTTTGACTCGGATTACCATCAATGCAGCAGATTATTCCAACCATATTCTGATTTGATGATCTCCATTTTGGGTAAGACCACCTAGACCTGGGTACAAATGGTAAAGAGCCAGGTTCCAAATACACCACCAAGAACGAAGGACTTACTACCAGGAATTCCAAATACTAAAGATTGATACATCATGGACTACCAGCTTCATTGGGCAGCAGCTAGCAGAAATTACTAAGATGGTGAAGCTGATAGATATTAAATCTACTACAGGTTGGAAATACTTATGTGAGCCGTGAGAATTCAGAGTAGACAGATTTCCTGAATGTAAATTCACACTCCTTTGCGTATAACACATGAAATTAACTGGGTTCTATTCAGCTGTTTCGGCCCATTGTTGTTATTTTTCAANGAAACATAGAGTTCAGAAGTCAATGAAAAGAAAGAAAACAATGTAGACCATGAAGTTGAGACATGAGTGAGAATTGTTTGGTCAATACTCAAGGGCGGATTCTAATAGTTTCACAAGACAGGCGCTACCTTATTCTCCAAAACCAATAACATTATGTAAATTTTGTCTTCAATGCTTTACATCACTTACCTCAGTCAAATTTCATCAGATTTCAGGCTTGGAGAGAATTGACAGTTGGTTATAGTTTGAGACCCAGCTCTACCAGTTGGCATATCACTTTATTCACAGAGTATGATCTCAAGAAATAGCGGACAGTCAATTCTTCCCAAACCCAGAAACCACTTCTAATCTGAGACAGCAGTAATAAGATGGTGTAAATCAAAAGTTAGTTTCCTCGACAGACTACAGCATAAATAACTAATCTCCTTACCACAGAAGGTGGGATCCTCATCGCTGGAAGGGTAGACAGTGTTAGACTCGTTGTAAGAGTCTGGGCAGTTCATAATTCCGTTACACGTCAGTTCATAAGGAATACACATCCCAGTGCTGCACAAGAACTCATCTTTATCGCACGTAGTGGTGTTCACTACAAAAACAAGGTCAGCAAAATTTACTGAAAGTCTGAAAACTTGCCCACCTAGCTATTCCCAAGCAGGCCCACCTAGGTATTCTTAAGCTCGTGGGCTAATGATTGGACAGTCTTCTAATTACATGAATAAAACATCAAGGAGTTTGGCATACAGAAAACTGAATAAAAATGGCCGCTAGGGGAGGAAACACAAATTGAATTCTTCCAAAAATTGGCACGAGTCATCTTCCGTGTGACTAACCTCACGAACTTCGTTTAGACGGAGAGGTGGACGCAAAAGCTAAAACTGCCACAAGAAGCACAACAGTACTCAAGTAAAATACCAGACAAATTTCCTTACAGTCTACCAAGAAGTCCAGAAAAATTTATGCAAACGAGAAGTTATGTTTCTTGTTCACATTTCGACTCGGATTACCATTAATGCAGCAGATTATTCCAACCATATTCTGATTTGATGATCTCCATTTTGGGTAAGACCACCTAGACTCTAATCTTTGTATTCGAAATGAATTTGAAACTATTTTTGGCAATTTCTCTGCTCCTTTTGTGCGACCTTAAGATAATTGGTTATCAGACTGTGCTCGAATACATTATAGTTTATGCATAGGAGTTTCTAGTTCAAGTTTGCCCTTGAAGACCCTTATATTCGTGCTACAAACTCGAGTAAAAACTCGAAATTTCGAGTTCAAACTCGAACATATTGCGTTAATATTGGGTTTACAAACTGTGAACTAAGGGCAATAAATTAGCTAAGTAAGTTATTGTGTACTCGAGCATAGAATAATAGACACTTATCTTGAGTTCGCCCAAAAGTAGAGTAGAAAATGCTAAACCTAATTTCGAGTTCCATTTCGAGTAAAAAGATTGGAGACCGGCCCAAGGTGCCACCAAAACTAGTGCATTTTGGGTAAGACCACCTAGACCTGAGTATAAATGGTAAAGAGCCAGGTTCCAAATACACTACCAAGAATGAAGGACTTACTACCAGGAATTCCAAATACTAAAGGCAGATATATCATGGACTACTAGTTTCATTGGGCAGCAGCTACCAGAAATTACTAAGATGATGAAGCTGATAGATATTAAATCGACTACAGGTTGGAAATACTTATGTGAGCCGTGAGAATTTAGAGTAGACAGATTTCCTGAATGTAAATTCACACTCCTTTGCGTATGCGCATGGCTTTAACTGGGTTCTATTCAGCTGTATAGGCCCATTGTTGTTATTTTTCAACAAAAGAGTTAAAAGTTCAATACAAATCCCTATATACCATTTTGTAAAGAATAAGTTTTACTCCCTTAAAATATTAGAAATCTGTTGCTAGGTTTCATCCTTGTCGCATTTGCCTGATATTGGATACGGGCACAGCTTCATACGTACGCGCATGGACTTGAATACGCTCATGTACAGTAACCCTATTGTGACGCCATGATTGACGACGGAACCTGCCCTAAAAGGACTTACCTCCGCAGCGCCTCTGGTCATCGAGTAACATGGAGCCTTCGAAACAGCTACAAGTCACCACACCATACGTGTCAACAGAACAAATGTGCTGACAACCACCGTTATGGTGGTGACATGGATTCAGTTCACAGTTGTCCGTGTCGTTAGCGATGGCAACTAGACCCATTGGCTGGTTGTCTATCTGAGGTTTGATGCGCGTCACTCCTGAGCCGTCGTATTTACTCGCTCTCACCACAGCGCGTAGTATCCAGTCAGTCCAGTAGATGGAGTCTTCGTACACCGCCAGGCTGAACACGTGTTGCGGCACAGACCTCAGAATTATCTACACAGTATTGAGAAACATGATTTAATGGTTTGCATACCAATTGCTACCAATTTCCAATACGCATTTCATTATTTACAAAACGTTGCATGCTTCAGGGTGTATTGTGAAGTTCCAGATAAGAGCTCTGGACCATCATGTAGTCAGGCAGAGACAACCTACTGTGAGTTTGAAGGAGACATCATTGACAAGTAAATCCAGTGTCGATGGATACAAAACCACCACAGTCATTTTAACTCTTTGGTTTTCTACTAAAATGCTGACTGTTTTACAAGCCACTTATTCTTACATAATGATATGGCCTGGATACAGGCTCCTGAGCGTGCGAGCAATTACTGACATTCCCATGAAAACATGACCGCATTTTCCAGCTCAGTGACTTTACCAGACGTAAAGAGTTGTGAGCGTGTGATAACATCTAGCTCCATTGTTAACTGCCAAACACAGTCTTTTTTCTGGTATGACAACAGGCAGGCCAATTATCTACCAGGCTTATTACAGACCACATGTGACCAGTCAAACCCAGAGTGAATTGGTACATTCGAAAAGAATAGAATGTCGTAACTTCGGTTGTAGTTGGGCGATTTTGGCAATTCAAAAATTAAACATGATCACCATTTGACGAGGATTTCAGAAATGCTATTGGCTTATGTTCATATATGTTATAACTTAACTTATATTTTTAACAGCACAGCCCAATCAGGGTAGATAGGATCTTATTGGAGATTAGAGCAATTATCGAACAAAAGAGAGCTGGCCCTCCAACCCTAAATGCCAGAATGGAGTTAATAAGTCGTGTAAGATATTGGCTACAAGGGTCATCTTCCCAACTTGTTGTTGGACTGTAGAATCAAACAAGTTGGGAGAAACGGGAAAACGCTGTAATTATGATCTTTTTGTACATCTCTTACAACAGAAAACCTTCCTTCTTTGCTTGCGCAACATTCCTGGCAAAAGGCACACGCGCGCGGACACAGGAAATCATTTGCGCAAAGCTAGAAGAGTTATGATTGAATAACACTCACTACTCTGTTCTGGCCGTTGAAGTCACAGCGTTCAATCTTGTCCAGTCTAGCATCTGACCAGTACAGTTTTTGAGCCTTGTGGTCAATAGCCAGTCCGTTGGGTGTCCTGATGTTGGTGATTATGATGTCTTGTATATCATATCCCCCCAAGTAGGCTCTCTGTATACTGGGACGCCGTACATTCCAGTTGGTCCAATACATTAGTCTGTAAGTAACAATGAGCCTACTGTTAAACAAAAGTGTTTACGATTATTTGAGAGTCATCCTACGAGTGATAAAGTGGAGTCATCAGGCGTTATGAGCGACACAATGAACAAGTCAAACCTGTAACAGGCGTTAAAGAGTGACGCGGTGAAAAAGTCAAAATTGTCTCACGCGTTATGAGTGACGGCGTAAACAAGTCGAAACTGCACCAGGCCTTATGAGCTACAGATTGAACAAGTCAAAACTGTATCAGGCCTTATGAGCTACAGATTGAACGAGTCAAAACTGTATCAGGCCTTACAAGAGAAAGAAAGAACAAGTCAAACTGTATCAGACCTTATGATGGTCTTACTACCAATACAGTGAAGGGATTAGAGCTAACAGCTGATACAGGGAATAAGAGAACTCACGAGCTACAGCTGTCAACCACCAGAGCCCTGGGCAGGTCCTCATGTCTAGTCAACTGCACCACCTTGAGAGGTCGCCAGTCGTATGAGCTGGCGTGCAGGCCTACATGTACACGACTAATGGAGGAGTGTGTGTAACTGGTCCAATAAAGCTCCTGGAATACTTGCTCATAAGCCAGACCCTCCACAGAACCAGTGTCTACAACGTAGTAAGGAGCAGTCAGGACAGAGAAGATAAATCAGTTCAGAAGTGCAGCTTAACACAAAATCAAAGGATCGAGTTTTCATGAAGCCTATTTGCACAACTTCAACTATCGATAAGGCAAGTGTCATATTTCAGTATTCCATTGCCATCCGTGGTGACTAATTTGTGTTATTTAAACTAACTATAGTCTTTAAATTGTATGCTTAAACTACAAAAAAGCAGTTCCTGCAATTTCAATTTCTAGGCAGAACTTTATATCAAATGGAAAACGGTACCGTTCACTAGCGTCTTAAAGCCAGAACCATTGAAGAAGACGCTCTGAATATTAGATAGTTGAATGTCACTGAAGAATATGCGACTGGTAGAGTAGTCAAAGGACAAGCCAATCACGTTTTTCATCCTCTCTTTTTGTTCAATGGCCTGTTTGGGCGTGTTCAGATCGGAAATGTTGGACATGTGCAAACTCTCTAAAGCGTCCACTTTAGAATAGAGTAAGAACTCGTTGTAATCTGCAAATACGATAAACGCCGAATGATAAGGAATAAAACCCACAACGTTAAAAGGAAACAATGCAAAATGTCCCTTTGCACGAAACTAAAGACTTTGATAAGAAATTCGTGACATCATAAGGAGAGACTAACAAAAGGTTTGACCCAAATAGGTTCGACAACTAATTAACGGCAGAATTACAAATGACGGGTCAGAGAAAGCATTAAATACAACCACACAAGACAACTTCCATTGTGTAAAAATTTCTCGCAGTAATTAACTCCCGACTAACAAGTTCTACTGAACGGACTCCTGCATATAACCGTCACACCATAGCGTTCAGGTGGGCAAGACATAGCACAAGGCAAGATTACCTGTACAGGTGCGTTTATCTGCCCTCACGCGGCCATGAGCACACTTGCACATGGCTGATACTCCGTTGTATAAGCACAGCTCTTCACAGCCTCCATTGTTGTCATTACAAGGGTTGGTCACTGAAAGTGATAACCAGAAGATAATACCGGACTTTTCAACATTGTCATAACACACAAGACTGCAAATGAACAACGTTCCTGAAGTCACATCTATTGCCACATAGCATTGACGACTACTGCTGCCACCAAGCTGTGTTTGGAGGAACTAATTCGACTTCAAAGTCGGTGGTGAAAAGAAACACAAGAAAGAAACTGACTGAGTGACCATAATCAACATCAAACATCTGTAAACAGCAAATTGGCATCTGTTCATAATTCCGATATTTTTCAACCGATAAGACGTAATAATAAATGTACAATACAACCATAACAAAAAACTCTTCACGAAAGATATTTAGTTAGAGCATGATCAATGACAAAATAACTGACAAGTGGGCACTGACTGGGCCACATGAAGGCCAGTCACCAACTATAGTTACAATGATCCAACCATGCAACAGCCCACAACACAACTCACCACACAAAGTGTAGTGTCACCAACAATGATCAAATGACAAGCAAACCACAACTGCCAAACTACTGACTCAGGAATGTGAAATCAAAATAAATTCATAACTTTAAAATCAATGGAAAAATTTAAGAGTGGAGTTCAAGAGCCATGAAAGTTTTAGCAGTGTAACCAAAAGTTCACATTTGTTTGAAATAGCAATTTAAGTTCCAATTTATTTGACTTGTAAAGTAACTTACCCGTAATCAAACATTGATTCATGTTTGACACAAAAATGCGCACAAAGAAAATTTGAAACACTGAGGAAACTGTGAGGTAAAGTGACTCAGACTATAAACAGAAATCTGGTTTTACGCTCCAAACCTGGAAAATAATGAAATTTTACTGGTGCAAAATTGCATTCTGTGAAAATAAACTCCTAACTGTTGGTAACTGAGATAATTTTTAGAAGTTAATCCTCGACAGTTATAATCTCTTAATGGCAAAATCTTTTTCATCAATTTTGAAATGGGAGCATAACACCAAATTTCTGTCTTAACTCTTAAGTCACTTTCATGAAACAGATCCTCGACTGCTTCTCTACAACAACAGGAGTCTCAGATATAGAAACCCAAGCTTCTGATCAGAGCTGCAAGATGTTACGATTTAATCACATCCACCACTCTATCCATAATCAGCACTAGTCAGCATGTGTGTTAGAAATAAGCGTGTGTGTGTCAAACAAAAACGAACACACTTTTTAAATTATCACAAACGAAGAAAAATGCATTGCCCTAGTAGTTTGCTGTAGCATATACAAAGCAAAATAAAAAGTACAACATCTGACTGAATGATAAAATGTGCAACAACCAGTCAGAACAGAAACCAATGATCACTTTTGTTTCTCCTTATGTTTTTGTCATGTCTGAGTGTTAAGTATTATTACGGTAGTTTGGTAGAGAAAAGGTGATAAACACTGAGGCACACTCATCGTAGGTTAAAAAATGCCTCGTTCGTTAAACCTACCAAATGATTAATGTTCATATTAATTAACTGATGGGTGAGTTTGAACAAATTGACATGAAATAGTCAAGAGTTCTTGTGAGCACCTTTCACAGCATCATGAAAATTGGAGATAGTCACAGCACACCAAACATGGAGCAGGGACTCCACCTAGTGTGTATTCATGGAATCAGCTTATTACCAAGACGCAAATGGCAATATTGCTTTAAGCACTGGATTGTTCCTTAAAAACCAAAGTTTGTATTTTGATATTAAAGTCAAAGAGACCAGGCATTTTGTGCCTCAAATTATCATGTAGTTCAAGGTCATCACCAGAACAAGGGATCACCTGAAACAACCCAACTCCAGTAGTCTAAGTGAGGCAAGTTGCCTAGGTCACCAATTGTGTGATATAATAAATAAGTAAATATAAAATAAAGAGTCACCCTCTCGCCACGTGAAAGACCCTTGTGCTTGTAAGACTATCAACTACCACACAGTAAATTCCCACCAACAGAAGAAACAATTATTTTTATAAAAAGCACCATCAAATCCATTTAATTACCATTTTTAAAATAAAAACAGTGGCTACTGCTTTACCGTAGCCCTAGTTCACCTGAGGGGAAAGAGGCCTGTACCTTCCAAGGAAATTTTGACGAGTGAAGGGAAAATCCCCCGACCACTAATTCCATAACTCCCCTGGCCAGACCTTGTAGTAGCGGGGAGTGTTAAGTAGTGAACCCAGGACTCCCACGAATGACTTTTTTGCCCAATTCTACATAATTTATCAATCCTGCACTTGCTTGCACTCAATTAATCTAGAAGTGCGTTCCGTAAGACTTATTTCCTGTGAGAAAGCAAGAGCACGCAAGACTTGGCGAGATATTGCCATGTATTACAATGGAAACAAATGATTAAAACAGCTTCTTTAGCAAGATTCTTGCATCTACAAAACTCTACTCAAAACTCTCTGTTGTCTAAGAAGACGTTTTAAACACTGGTACGGCATGACTGATAAGTGAGGATTTTTGAAATAAAACCTGAAGCTTAAGATCTGTGCGATTTAATGAGGGAGTACTCACAACTCACAATGTTTAATCAGAAACCCTCGGAATCTAAACAAGGGCAGCCTTGACAATGCTCGCGTTGGAAATTGGCACGATTTTACCGTAGAAAGCGTTTTTGGTTTCCGTTAAACAACTTAGCATGCAGAAAGCAGCACTACGTAAATCCCCACTGAAAACTAGAACAAGCCGTTACAGAGGTATCAGCGTGCACAGATATAAATACCTACCATTGGGTATGGAAACTAGAGAGAGAATAAGAAAAGCACATTGGGTAATGTGATGGACACCACAAGTATCACCTGACCCAGGACGGGTCGGATACACAAAAGCACATTTCATGTTCCTTGACATGGTGGCAACAATTTCAAAATAACGAAATTCAAAATAACATTTACCAGTCCTATGTTACAACATTGGAAATCCTTGAAAAATAAAAAAAAATTGTAAAATTCAGCTATAGTTTCGCATTTACAGTACACTGTTAAACAAATTCTCGTACAGAGATAGACAGAAGACCGACTAATTGCCGATTAATCTAGATAAAGTTTTCTACACGTGATCTTCAGTGAGCGGTCATTAACACATCAGCATGGGACAAACAGACGTACAAAAGAAGCCGTAACTATTGACAACCAATGACGAGAGAGAGCATTAACTATGTCAGCACAAAACTTTACTTGACATGGACAATATGGAGCAAATAAGAAATTCTGTATAACACTGTAAATCATGACTACAAATAACAAATTCTGTATAACACTGTAAATCATGACTACAAATAACAAATTCTGTATAACACTGTAAATCATGACTACAATTTTGTCTGCAGTGGATTGTGACAACGTCTACACATTACAACATGAACTAGTCCGCAGGGGATGACTGGAAGTACTCTAACACACATGCAGACGAGCATAACTGTGACATCCTGCTCGCCCAGTCTCTCCATTGTCTTTTCCACGAAGAAGAACACCTAGGTGACGTTGAACCCACGCAGTTTGGTGAATTGAACTGCTACCTTTCCTTTATTTTTAATGTAGTACATTGAGCGCGTAATACAACTGTCATCTTCTAATATACCGTTAAAAATAAAGCCTTTTCTTTTCTATGGGTATACTATGGGTATACTATGGTCACGCGTTGATGCCCAGCTTCATATAGCTTTGAATGGAGTTTATATTCACCTGTGGACCAAACTAACTTCTTTGCCAAAATTGATAACATACAAAAATAGACTGACATTGAGTGCATACAACCTGATATTCCATAATCAGTCTACATTCATTTGTTATCTTACACACCCACTAATGCCTCTTTCCTCAGATTTCCTCATCTGTTGGTCTATTCCCGGTGTTCTACACAGTCTGCTTGCTAAGTTTATTTAAATGATCAG
Organism: Phoronis australis; assembly: GCA_002633005.1. NCBI lineage: Eukaryota > Metazoa > Phoronida > Phoronidae > Phoronis > Phoronis australis. The sequence continues at coordinate 1,156,215 of NMRA01000031.1, read as the reverse complement.
GGCTTTATGGTTTCTGCACCACGTGATTGGACAGATCATGAACTGTAACATCTGAGGTACAAGAGGCTTGAATGAAAAGCTATATCACGTGCCTGGCTAGTCAGTCAACGTCACCTCATAACAAAGTCGTTCTGTTGTGTTTTAGCCAATCAGAGGACATGTGTATCAGTGCTTATGTAACAATACAGTCACACTAAATGTCTTTGATGAAGTTGGCAATACACAAATACTAAAGGTTTGACTACACACAAGCATCTGTGCCTAGGATGAGCATGCACAGAGATCCTGATTGACTATTACATAAATTAACGCCTTTGTTGAGCTTGACTATACACAAAAGTCTGACAAGGTTGACTAAGCACTAACACCTTACCCCATTCACAGACATTTTTACCAAATGCACACATCTCATCCAAACTGGACTGTTGACAAACATGACTAGACACAAATGACTACATGAGCACCCTTGGTAAGGTTGGCTACACACAAACACCATTGTTGACAATATCTGTACACTAACAGGTTTGTTGAAAATAAAAGACTTTCTATACAGTACATTGACAGAACACTGACCAACAACCGACACCCTATAGTCTGAGAAGAACATAGTGAAAGACACTGTTACCAAGTGGATGCCAGACGGCACAGACAGCTGTAAGTCTGTGGTTCATCTGAAGACAGCTAGCACTGTAGGGTCAAGCACATGCACATCACAAACTGCGTTACCATTTCTACAAATGCTCAATTGTAGCGCCTCGTTTAGGCTACACCATTGACACACGACATTCTGTTCAAAATAAGCTTTCCATCAGAAGTCCTTTTTCAGAAATGGTGCCAAGGCGACTAGAACTGGTTCCTCAGAAAAGGGCAACAGATTGATATTACGGCGACTATTAGTCAGTCTAAACGAGGTCTACGATAAACATAGACAAGCAGAACTATGTCACTGTCACTAACTGCAGTTATTTGGCACTTTAAGTGAGATACCTGCAGTTCTAACACATGGCCAGAGATAACCGATACCACAATTACCCACGTTACATGTGAACCAAGCAATGCTCGGAGTAACTATGATTAGACACAAGATTCGTTCAAGCAAGATAAAAATGAAGGTGCGACGTGTAGAGCGTAACTGCTTCAACAAGCAGCTTAATGGGACATTATCGGTTTTACAGTCAAAAAGTACATTTTTGGATTATCATTGGATGGGATAGACTTGATGTAGTTATTAGGCTACACTCTGACGAGAGCTGTTCGCAAAATTTGTTGTTTTGTGATTTTATTACAAATCGGCAATTCTCGCCGTTGTCTGCCAGAAATCTGCTGAATTCCTGACCACTGTCTTTACCAGTCGAGTATGCTTACAATTTCTAGAGCATGATCTAAGCTCTGCATCACAGCATTAGCGTGCAACCCAAGGAACTGCAGGTTCGATTCCGCATCTTAGAAAATAACTTTTCTCCCCGATAATGTCCCTATAATGCGGTTACGGTTCAGCGAAAACTTGACAATGACTAGCACGAAAACAGTCTGCAACATCTTGGCCACGTTTGCATAAAAGTACACAGATAAATCTGTGTAAGAGCCGCAGTAAAGCTACGTCTGCTAGACATCCAAACCTGGCGTGCAGCAGACGATAAAAACAGAAGACAACGGAAAGCAACGTATACTTACACTTCTGGCGAGCCTTATCAAAGATCTTCACATCCTTGACAGAGTTCCCCAAGTTAGACAGGATGGTTTCCACCTCGTTTGTACTTATACTCACTCGGTTGATTGACCCCTTCAAGTATGTCCTGCAACAGTCAGCAATGTAAGAATAAACTACTACAGGATGTTACGAGGCAGTGGAACTGCTTGAAACAGATAACTGAAAACTGTAACATAATGGTGCTTAAAACTAGAAACTTGCTCTCCTAAGACAGTAGTTTAGAAATCAAGAAGAGCGTGTTGGCATGTGTCACCATGTGTATGACAAGCTGACATACACACCGATCCTGCGTTCACTCACAAGGTCGTGACATCATCAATAAACTTACGAGTCCATCCAATAAACATGGTCGCCAAACAAAGTGACTGACATACAGTCAGTGACGGTCGTGTTGAGAATGGTCGTCTTCCTGTAAGACGTCAACTCGATCCTCTCAATTGTGTTCTTACTACGGTCACAGTAGTACAGGATGTTACGCTCATAGTCCAGGCTCAGACCGTAGGGTCGGCTCATCGCAGGGTCCTTCAGCAGCCCCTTACCCTTCGTGTCCAGCAGGATGGTACGGTCAGAGCCGTCAAGATGGGCAAACTCTATCTTGGGCTGGATACCCCAGTCTGTCCAGTAAACAAACCTGTTCAACCAATCAGTAAAATGAGAAATGAACAACAGAAAGAAGAGTAAAAAATGTAAAACTTATTGTGTGCAGACAGATGTTGAAAGTGTATATATTGGAAACTGCAATTTGAACCTCCCCTTTCTTCACTCCAAAAAGTAAAATTGGTGATACTATTAGAAAATCCAATTACTAATAAACTAGAAAAGTGCTTAAGACATTGTTTAATTATCGTAAAGCCAGGCTTACTTCAAAATTCCTTATTCAACATTAATTACATGGTGTCCGAAGGAATGACCGGAGCAAATTGTCTTCTTTGTCCCTACTGCACAGCACATACTGAATGCGAGCAATAGTGTCCAAAACTTACTCTGACGCTGTGTGTGCACGACTAGCTCCTGCCTTGGTCTATATACCTAGCGATCCCGTACACAATAATCTAACACTTACCCGGTAGCTGGGTGCACCACGATTGCTCTTGGTTTGTCCATATTCCCACTAGCCAATACATATCTGTAAGAGCCATCCAACTTGGCAACTTCAACAGTGTCGTGACCCTGGTCCGTCCAGTAAATGTTACCTGCACAATTACAACAACTAAATCATATCTCGAATTACGACATTCACGTTTTCGCGTAATTTACTGCTTTTAAAATTCCTTAATTAATATTCCCATCTCGCTTCCCGATGCAGGAAACACTGCATTCTTTGATGGAATTTAGACGATTAAGGTACAAATTCAAATTAGGTACGGCCAAGTCAACCTGTTGCCTGGCAACATGATGAAAAGTGTAGGCAGCTCTGTTGCTCAGTCCCCAACGAACACAAGCCGGTCATGAAAGTAAACACAGTGTGGAAAATACCGTGCCATACAGTCACTGGTCAGAAAATCAATTGTTCTGCAACAAGTCATACGGCAACTATGCTAAGGCATAGGAGAGACTAACCAGTAAATTCATGTTATTTTAACAGGTCCTATCAACCAAGTAGCAGCTGTATTCTAAAGTAATTTGTTAAAATGCGAAAACAAAAATTACAACAGGATGACGTTCACAATAATGATGAGCCTCGCGAGCACACACAACTGATAACTGATAAGATGCTGACCGGCCACCCAGTCGACTGCGATCCCTTCCACACCACTCAGGGCATCACCAATAATGGTGCGTCGTCCAGTCAGGTCTCGCTTGATACAGTTCAGAGTTCGCTGACTACTGTCCACCCAGTAAATGTAGTCTGTGCCTACAGGGGAAGCAATACAGGGTTATATACTGTGACACTGTTCCAGCACTAGTAATCACAGTATGGCGAAATCTCACCAATCTATGACATGACATGGAAGAGAAGTGAAAGTTTATTTCCTCATTCTTTCTATTAATACTTTGCACCGCATTAGTGCTTTTACGAGGGCAAATTCGTGCCAAAGTCATCGCAAAACAATATTTTGAAAATTTCACTATAGAGTTAGAAGCAATCCTCACAACATTATCATCAAATGAAGGTGGATAAAAAGAAAACCAAACACAAATTAATGTTTATAGTTCTTTCAATTTCAAAACTGAGACATCAATTATGAACATTAACTTTAAAATTTTTCTTATTCATCCTCAGAACATGAACAAACACTAAACGTTATCAGTTTATCATCAAACAGGTGTAGCCGTGATCTAAGGTATGGGTGGCAATACCTACCAGCATCTAAATCAATGGATGTTGCCAAGCTGATCTTAGATATGGGCGGCAGTGCTATAGCCTCAATGTCATCCAGTGACCTGCCCGTGATGGTGGTGTCTAGTGAGTACATCAGGAAAGAGTCCACTCCTGCAGATTAGATCATCAACAATACAAAGCGTTCATGAAAACAAAATTTCTTACAAGCGTCCAGTAAATCAGGGGAGGAAATTGGTTCTCAAAATGTTCGAGTAAGTTACTACCTAACTAACGATACACATTAAATAATGTTGCTTTGTGGCCAAAATATTAGCAAAAGACTAATCACAAGTGCAAACATGACGATTTACATAGATGTTTGTTTGGAATAAACTATTTTCAGGGAGAAGCAGTATGACAGAATCAAATCAAACAAGTCAAAACACAGTACACAAGTCATATACAGTCACACTGCTCAGAATCATGTCGAACTGCATAGTGAGAAAAATACACTGGGAACAGGACAACACTAATCACCACAGCAGAAGATTGTAACCTCCAGTGTTTCTGTTTAGGTAACCCAGAGCACATTTCTCCCTAATGTGAACACCCTCCTTTATAAGCAACCTCTGACAGTGGTTGTCTGAGTCAAGGACACTCACATTGAATAAGATATATATAGTGTGTTATGACTTGTTTGATTTGATTCTGTCGTACAACTTCTCCGTGAAGACGGTATGTTTAGAACAAACCAAAATGTTGGATATGGATATGTCAATCTTCATGTGTGCACTTGTGATTACACATTGAATACTTTAAAACTTCAAATATAGCAACACTAGAAACATTTTTCACATGAAACCTGGCAAAATAATAACAAGCTCCATTCTAAAACAGACCATTTCTGCACCAACAATGTCAAGTGAAAAAATATATTTCATTTAGGAACCAACCTATCACAAGAGGACTGAGCGGAAACAAAAATGACTTAAAGACAGCTTAGCATGTTTTGTGAACAACCAGAGCAACTTTATCGTCTCCAACCCAGCAGTGTGCTGTTGATAGAGTCATGCCACTAGTCCAAGCTCCCCATCAACCACACAGAACTATTTAATAATGATGTACAGTAATAAAAGAGGATCACAGCACCAAGTAGCAAATTGAAGTAAATCCTTGCAAACCTCTAGGCTTAATGGTCTGGTTGCAAACCTGAAGCATGAGAAAACAAAGTGCACCCTTTCCCACACAGCACACAATGAATCACTTGACCTTATAAGACACGATCTCTTAAAAAATGACTCTACCCTCCTTTCTAGCTGAAGATTTTTACACACTAGCTCTCCAGAAACTTGTTCATTTTTATCCTCTATGTTTCTGTACCAACTCTATTCACATTCAGCAAAGGTACAACAACAACTGTACAATAGTAAAAGTTCTAAAACAGGAAAGTCTTATTGTGGTCAAAACTGCACATAACCAAAACGTAAAAAATCACTTCTATCGACAACAATATGATAACCTAAAAGGGGAGACTCACTACTCACCAGGTGGCGCTAATGAAGGATACTAGGTACTCCACTAATTATCTGAACAGAGTGAGAAAAGGAAACACTGTTCAGCTAGACCAATGGGATTTAATTACTGTTTTGTTACAGTTACAATGATGCTATATTGAGCGTTTGTTTTGCAAGCGCCATCTGGTGATTAACAAGCTTCTCAGCGAAGGGACCATTCTAAATGTCTGAGGTGCTGAGGTATATACAATAATTTGTCACAAAGTTACCTTTACAAGTAGTGCCATCTGTGTCCAAATGATAACCATCTGTACACTTGCAACGGCGGACCATCTTGTTGATAGGAAGACACAGCTGTGAACAGCCTCCGTTGTTCACCTTGCATGCGCTGGCAGCTGAGTATATGAACAACAAACTAGTCATGTATCCAGGCAAAATAACACATGTATGTATACAGTACAGTTCAGTAATCTCTCGTATCGAAATTTAATTTTCAAAACCCTACAAAACCACATTCTTCTTCGAAAATTTCCTGCCGTTTTGTTATGCACTTAAAAAATGCCAATTTCGTCTCCTTATATACAATACCCACTGACAATTCAAGGAAAGTTTAAAGCAAATGTCGGCCATCAACCCTTAGCTACCAAACCCGCACGTCTTTGAAAACATTAGTTACTATGGGTAATCCCTAAGCGTTACTGGTAAATGAGGTCAATAGATCTACTTACGATTGACCAATATTCAAACTACATCACACGTATCAAATGTTACTGCAATCATAGTCTTGATTCAGTACTTTGAGAACATGACTTCAGGTGGGTAAAGAGAACACCAGCTCAGCCCGTGTTTTTAATTCATTTACACTATGGCATAAGACCAAAGAACGGGGCATATTTTGGGCATTCAGCACTAAAGTGTACTGCGTCAACCACATTTGCCAATTTGCCAATCGTTTGGAAATTTGCCATTACTTCGTGAAAATTGCTCCTACCATAAGCATGGTGTTACTTTTTCATCAAGACAAACGATAAAATAAATGGCAATTACAATTCTCTCGAGTTTGGCCATCATAAACTTTCATCGAGTTGATGTAGAGATCGCCATGTTTCAGGATGGTGTGCCCACTACCAGACTTGTTGACAGAATGGAGACCGTATTCATCAGAGAAGAAAATGGTGTCCTTGTAAATAGTCAGAGCCGTGGGCTTCCTGAGTTCAATGCCAGGGGTAAGCAGTGCCCTCACGTTGGTTCCTGCCAGCAGGTCACACGATACGATGTGAGGGGAGTCTTTATTGATCCAGTATAAACGCCTGTCCTCAAAGTCAATAGTCAGACCTGTAAGACGCCATTATCCCATGACCCACTGTGCTCGACGAGTGCCACTATACAACAGGAAGAGTACTTAATGTCAAATAGCTTTTCAACTATTTAACATTAAGCACTCATCCAGCTGGTGAACCTATACTTTCTCGACACATTTGATTAGGTATTGAATTGCTTGGAACTGAAAATGGAAAAGATCTTACGAGTTTCACAAAGTTTCCATTTTCTTCAGACAACACGTTTATTTTAAATCAACAAAATAAATTTTGACAAAAGTAGGTAGTCTTATGACCACTTCTTTTCTGAGGAGACGGATTAAAATTTTCCACAATTATTGCTAGACAATGCAAGCAAATGAGGGCTTGGAGACGTTTTGAACCCGGTGGATCAAAGATCACCATTCATTTCCATATATCATGTACAAAAATAGTTGAATTTTGACCGCCTTATTTGTCAAGCTCGGGTCCAGCAACATCTGTCCCACTTATTGCTGAAGTATGCAACAAAACATATTCAAAGACCTGATGACTGTCCATCAGCCAATGCAGATCATAAAATGGACATCGCAGTGGCTTCATTCAAATTATATTGTTTTCAGATTCGTAGCTAATCAAGTTGAAATCCAGTGGGTTCTTCAGAAACAGTTAATGTTAACTGAAAATTGCCTTGCATATAATTTATTTGTCTGATTAGATCAACTGCTTATTTCAGAGTTTGGTTGAACGAAATAGCCGCTGTGTTCAGACTCAGGTCCAACAACTTACTGGACGGTGATTTAATGTTGTTCTCGTCACTGATCAGCGGTTTCCTATCGTTTCCCGCCATGTCGATGACATATATGGAATGCTCCTGTGGCCCACTTATAAATAGACGCCTGTGTAAACAAACATTGCAGTATTAAATGTGTATTGACACCGACAAAATAGCCCTCAAAATTTTTTTACAAAAAAAACACAAAAACTGAAACGTCGAAGGCAATGCATGGATAGAGCAGACGTTAAAAGTGGACAAAATGCCATTATCACATTTGCTGTCTTTTGTGATAGAAAACAAGACGTAAATTGACACAGGTTGTTGTTTATTCCAAGTCACAACCATCTATCGGGACATTGTGCGCAAACAGCCGTGACCTGAATATGCTGGGCACCAAACAGTGCAATATTGCCAAGGAATTGGATAACCACAATTGGTTTGGTTTGTAACCGTGGTAACAAATAACTCATGCACAAAACCAGCAATGTTTCCGACTGATGACCATCTATAGAGTATAACCGCAATATTTTATCATGTGTAGCCTAATTCCAGAATTTAAGACATGGCTTACTTTGTTGCCTTTCTATTGATTATTGAATTTGGGATGCCGAGTATTGCATAATTAAAAAATTAGGTGCAAATTCTGGCTTTGAGTAAAGTAATAATTTTCACTGTCCCAAACTAGAGTTTTTACCATATTGGCCACCATGCAAAAGCAGTTATTTCAAAATCGCTGAATGAAGGGCAAAGCACAGCGGTCTTAGAAAAACTGATGCACATCTATTCAACTGAAAATAGAATTTTTATAAATAAAACAACAATGGATCAACTGAAAATTTTGGATATAATCACATCCTTTGTCAACAGAAACAATAAATTGTTCTCAATTTTGGATAGATAAGCTTAAAACACTTGAACCCAATGGATTGAACATGGACTTCTTAAACAATATCTTTTGCTTTTTTCCGCAACAATCTACCGTGTTCATTACGACAAGTATCAGACGTCAATTGTCATATCCTGTTTGATTTTATTTTGTTTATGCTTCTGTTGACAAAGGATGTTATGTGATTATATCCGAAAATTGATCCATTATTTTTGTTTTATTTATATAATATATACATATTCTACATTTCGTCAAACCATAGTATCCTTCAGAGGATCTGGATCACATTACTTAGTTTCAGATTTATCTTCTTCATTATTTATCAAAAGTTCAAGTAACTCTTAACATTTACACGGAGTGAATTTTTCTCTTACGCGATACTTCTTTTCCCACAAACTTCACCAAAACTGGACAGCGTTGCCAAGATTTCACATTTTTTGGAAATAATTGAATCATTCTGAGCTGCAAAATACCCTTCAGCTAAACTCACAATCTGGTCGTCCTTAATGCTACAGTGTACCAATGTTCCTGAATCCACCACCTTACCCCATTTCTGGATAAAGAGCCAGCGAGGTAGGTTTGCCTTGGTAGGTATCTGTCCTCAGCAGAGTCCTGAAGGCGCCATTCAACTTGGAGACCAACAGCTGCGTCTTATCTTCAATGGTTGATGTCACATACATGTTGGATGATACCCAGTCAATGGCAAAACTGGTTGGCATGGTGATACCTGAACAAGTAAGCAGGTAAAGACTGTATGACAATTATGTATAACAAACATCTATAAGATGGTGTTGCCATAAAGACACATTATCTTGTAATTTTGAACCAAAACTGATTAAATTCCATCATACTGGAATTATTCTATACTACTCAGAAACAACATTTTAGATAATTGCTGTTTCCAGCTACTGCAGTTGGTCAAACGTAAACTTCATTCAATGTCTGTTATAAACAACATACTGTAGTTGACAAATGAACTGTAACAAGTTTCATCACAAAACTTGATGGTTTTTGCATATAGCAAATCTTCCGTCCTATTTTAGGCTAAAACAGTACACGCCAAAAGTATGCGCCAGACAAAATGTAGTAACAACTGGACATAAACCAAATTCATAACAAGCGGAATTAACATGAAAGTAAGAAAGGTGGCCNAAGTCATTCTGTTACTACAATTTTATCCCCATAGGAGTCACTACTAGTCATTTTTGCTGTCAGCTGAAGTACATGACTGGGAAACATTTTTTTGTCTGTCAGTGATTACTTTTGTCTGTCAGTGATTATTTTTGTCTTGTAAGCGTGAAGAAGCCTTGACATTACAGCTAGTTTAAATTGAGATAGTTGTAGGGATGAGACAGTCCTGTCATTATCAAATGCTGTTCGAAACTAGATTTTTACCAACAAAATGATCTATTTGGGAATAGATCTCCATATGGAGATGTTGGAGACATATTTTGTGTGCCAGAGTACCCTGGTCTTAACTTGTATTTTCTGCAATTAATGAAGTGAGACAAAAATCCACATCAGAATAGATTATGGATTTAGTCTCAAAGGTAACTTAGTTTCAGACATCAGAAAAAAATCAGGTCAAAGGTCAACATAATCCTGTTGACTAAATGTTTCTCCAAGTGCATTGTGGACAATGAGATGCTAAGTGCGCGTTTTAAGAGGAACTGTGACAAGTATTAGAAAAAAAAACTATTGTTGTACATGGGTACACTAAACCCGGTCTTTTCTTACATAAACTATAAATTCAGCAAAGATACAAAGAAGAACCACCAGGTTATGCCAAGGCTGACAAGTGCTAGGGGGCGCTAGAGTAGCAGCCTTGCCACTGGCAGTTCACATTGTCCAACCACTCACCAGTATCGACCACGGTTTCTAACCCCGTCCCATTGAGTGATGCCGTAGTGATTACGTTCAGTGTCTGGTCAGTCCAGTACAGTTTACGTTCTTCGTGGTCGTAGTCTATAGTGACCGGCTTGTCCACGTGCGGCGCGGTGAACGAGGGGATCACGCTGAAGTTACAGTTGGCGAGGTCAACGCCGCGGATCTCATTCTGGCGCGCAAACAGCAGGAATTTTTCATTGGCTGTAATGGAAATAGTAGATTAAAATATGCTTATTATACCATTTATCAAACAAGACACTGAGTGTAAAAGAAACTGTACAACAGTGTGCGTATTTACCAATATACCAAATACACATTTCAAGTCGCACAAACATGCATTCAGTGCTTTTATCTGCTAATATTCCACATGAAAAATCAGATTCATAACCAAGGAGTTCTAAAGCAGGTCTACACATAGTCTAAGTGCAAAGTTGTATACTAAATAATATAAAGCTTTGCACAAACTGGCTATCATATCAGACACAAACTTAGTGTCATAAAAATTACATGCTTCCTTGAGTAAACTAAAAATATTTACTGGTGTCAAAAAAATAAATTGGGTTTCTACAGTTATTCTGCTGCTAAAGTTGTGGAGCGATTTTATGCGTCGGTTTTCGACGCCATGAAATATGGTGTCACTTATTGGTCAGTTTCGTTTTTCTCCAATTCTCCAATTAGCTGTTCTTCTTTCATGAGGTTGCGGATGTGCCAGAACAAATTATCGCAGCTGGTTTCATTGTGCTATAAGTTTTTGGTATTTTAATAACAGCAACTGAGTTAAAGAGCAAATTTTGCTGCTGCAAAGCTGTCATCTCTAGAGAGACTTTGTAAAAAATCAGCAAATGGTGCGCGACCATGTCATGATCGCACTATTTTCGACGATGGACTTTTCTTTATTACAAAAGACAGACAATTATGCAAGACAATGACGTTTATTAGGTTGTTTTCTTTCTAAACGGCTGCAACCTGCAAGGTGAGTGCCGCTCCCAGATTTCGCATGTACCCCCGATGTTGTTAACTCCACATGCTGATATAAGTTTCACGACGAGGTGACAAGCAGGCCTACCCGGGCTGTGTGAAATATTGAGGTCTATTAGAGCTTAGTGGTTCCCAGCTGACTACAACATAGCATTATAAAAATAGTCGTAACTTACTCCTTAAAATAAGAAGAAATTGCTGGACATGGAATCCTTATTGTTGTTTGAGATCACGATCAATAAGTCGACTGGTCACAGTGCGTCCCTTTATTCACTGCGTACAGTTTTAACCAATACTCAACAGTCAGTTTTTCCATCGCACAGAAACTATTCATCAGAGTAAGGAACAAGACGACACTGATTTCATAGCCGTACATGTTCAAAATCAAATGCCTGTCCTGTACCTCCGCTTTAACACCTGTGGAACGTTCAGTATCCCATAACACTTTTAGGTCAAGTGCTAGGTATGTAACTTACCAATGCACGTTTTACCATCAGTGTGTAGTTTCATCAGATGCGGACATTTACACTTGCGCGTCAGTTTCTTGGTACTCCTATCTCGGTGTAGCAGACATAGATGAGAACATCCTCCATTCTTTACACAAGGATTGCTACTGACTGCAAACGTGAAGGATGTGAAACAGAAATTAATGCAAATGACTCAAGAGTAAATATGGATAAACCAAGAGATTGGTCAACTTCAATATGTCGGTGGTTTTCAAAAAACTGACAAAATGTCATCTTGCCCTGATTTTACAAAATTGCATACCAGAATTTTAGAATAATTTTAGCTGCTTTAGTTAGCGCTTCTGAAAAATAACTCAACGAATTGAAACTAGAAATGTCTGACAAAAGTTGTTACCTTTTATGGAAAAAGGTGACATGAAGAAAGAACCGCTTTAACTAAACTTGAGAGACAAATATTTTCAAGTTCTATAACCAGCAAGAAAGACACTTTATAAAGCCATAAAATGAATTATGCAAGATGCGCCCCCTCAATTTGACTTTCAAATTCAAGGACTTTTCTTATATTAACTGCAGTACTTCTCAAAGACTCTCCTTCAGGCACTCATTGTAAGCTGGCATCAAATGTCAGTCATGCCATTTGTTAAATTCAAAACATTTTTTAAAATTGATGAAAACAAGACAAAGTTGAAATTCAACTTCTCAAAGCCTTTCTTTAGTTTTCAAGTTCTTTTCAAGGTCAACCTGGAGTTACTTTCAAGGTCAGAGGTTGATATTCAAGGGACATTTGACACTACGAGAGAAGAGTGCAATGCAGAAGAGCATACAACGCATGTTAGACAAGGAGTCTAATTACAGGGCAAGGAACTACTACCACACAAACATAAACACACACTAACTGATGAAGGGGAATCAGAGTAGAACAGAAAATTAGACGTTCCCTTTACAAGATACTGACTTAACCACCTGACTCAGCAACAGCAGTGTAGCAAAAATTCCATCTACATGATATCAACCATTAACACCTACCACATGACAAACTAACATTTTTTACCATTTGCGTTAACGAGGTAAATTTCCAGTAGGGGAAATTTATTCTCTCTGCACCCATAGATTAGTGGCAATGCAGCAAAATTAAATAGTAAATCTACAAGACTGCCAACAGGTGTCATGAAAGTGATAGCTTCCGCCAAGACATTTCCCACGATTTTTGCCTTCGAATCTTTATTAAATTAGGTCAATGTCTATGTGGCTCATTTTAGAGGTTATTTTGTCTTCCGTGTACACATTTAACGATGTACCTGAGGGCTGTCTCAGTGGGTGCATCATCTGGATATCGAATGGCTGGGTTGTTCCCCGCTGTATGGCCTTGACATCTGTACCATTCCACTTGTTTGCCTAGCCACCACATGATGAAATACATACATGCTATAGTAATGTATTATTATATAAGATGGGTTCAACTTAAACTGGGAATCGATAGAAGACTATACAGTAACAAACTGAGTGTGAAATTAAACGGATAAAACCTCCTAAAATGGGGATATTGTCCTTTGACAGGGTAACAATACAATTTCCATTAGCTTCGTATCAAAAAATATTTCAATAATTTGAGAGGCTGATGAGTAATGCAAAGAAACTTAACACAGACAACAAGCTAGATACAGTATGAGCCAAAAGAAAACAGACAAAATACCATTTCCTCGTCACGAAAGTAAATTTCACGTGCAGGTTCCTTTCCACTTAATTCTGATTGAAAATGATGCATTATAACCCAGCATAACCACCGTTATCTCTTATCATAATCTTCCAATGCTGATAAAACTGATTTTGTAGAGTTAACCAATAATACTGACCCAAGTACACAACTCAGCGCAATAACCATCATAACAACAACGACTGGATTATCGTCATTCACAACAATGTATAGCTGAACTACGGAGATTTTTTTTAATAAAAGCCGTGATAGTTTTACTATACCTTTCAAACACTCTTGTTTTTTCAGAAGCTCTTAATAACTGACTTTGTTTCACCCTGGTACAGACCAATGTCTGCGTTCAACTTGATCATCGCAAAATCACGAACACAAATAGAACTGGGAAATACTTTGCAAAATACATGCATAGGATCAACGTTTGTCTGAAGAGAGGAAGATTGTCCCGATGAACCATTTCTAGAAATTATGTTTGGATTCTTACATTATTTGTAAACTTTTCGTCATCTTGCCTTGGAAATGATAATAATACAAGTATAAAACTACACAATCTCAATACATGCTCATGTAGAAATGAGTCCCACAACCGACAAAAAAGGAACACTCGATTAACTATAAATAATTTGAAATTCATCTAAAGCTATTTTTGCAACTGTAACTACATGTAACACATATGTACATGAATCAGTTTTAATCCGATGCAATTGCCGATAAAAAGGGCGACTCTTGCGCTGCAGTGAGGCAATGGGTAACCTAATTACAATGAATCTGTCATCTATGTTTATCAAGCGCTGCACCTTAGAAAAATGACATGAGGTTTCTTTACGACTGATTAGGTCTGAATTACAGGAATTCTAGTGAACAGCTTTTCCACTTGAGTACAGTTACCCATCAAGACGAATGACTACAGTGATGGTGCATTCCATTTACACTCTGCATTGGAATTCCACTTGAGTAGAGCCATCATGACCGGACATTTCGCTTGTTTTCTTTTGGCTTGTACTATTACTCATTCATATATAACAAAATTAACGTTTCCAATTAATAGACACAATTTTTACTTTCATATTCTCTGTGCCTTTGACAGCTCCAAATAAAGAAACTTTTCATTTTTTCATTTTCTCATACTGAAGGACCACTCAAGAATCTAATGGAAACAGACTGAGGTCAGAACCCATAAACAAGTCAACCAAAAAGAATCTAAAAACAACTAATTCATCGGTACGCATGCACTGACTGATTGGTGTAAACACAACCGTACCATTATCACGCTGTTAGTTCTCCAGTCTGTCCAATAGAGGTAGTTGCCAAACACAGTGATGGCGAACGGATGTGAGAGAAACTCATAACCGCGCATGATCTCTCTGTATCCTGACATGTCGTAGTGGATGGTGTGAATGGAATCAGACCTACAGCAGAGTGCATGGTAAGAAATGAGACAGCTCTGTAGTCTGACACATGAGATACTCAACAGCAACTGAGCAATTATTCATTCTCCAATTTTTCTTTCCCTGCATGTTTTCCCCCACCAAAAGTAGACCAATAATTGTGCCAAGTATTATTGAATGCACAAACTCGCCCAATGCCCAGATTCTTCCAGTAACACAAATAAACTCGAGAATGTGAAACTCCAGTTGGCCACTACCATGCACCTCAGAGCAGTCACCACTGTTTAGATGCAATAGCATCTTCTCATTGCTCAGAATGTTTGAACTTTTACCAAGTTGTAGTGTACCTAGACATGTGGTAGCTGTCATGTCATCTAGTGTTCAGGCAGGGAACCATTGAAGTCTGAATTTAAGAACCTTCATGCCACCTGATGATCATAATCAGGACTAAATAAATTCCGAGTGAAACATGTCCTGACAAGTAACGTAATTTCACTATGATTGTTCCTTGGCATGTACCTGGCGTCTATCCAGTAGATCCTCGAGACCTCATAGTCCAAGGTGAGACCATTGGGCCAACCTGCATCAGCGATGGAGCTTACATCAAACACTACATAACGTGTGCTCTGATCGCCGCTCATAGAGCACGCTTCAATCCTCGGACGGTCCGGCTCCCAGTCTGTCCAAAACAACATCCTGAAAATATCAGCTGATATTCAACAGCACATAGGGTCTTTACATCCAGTCAATGAATGCGTCAGCTCAAAACAACATCCTGACAATATATTAGACGACATCAAACACCTTCAAATAATATTGAATGGCATATCGTATTCTCACATTTTTCAGTCAAAAGCGACATCCTGGCAATATTATATTAAATACCATCAAATAATATTGATACACGTATTGTACTATCGCATTTTCCAGTCAAAAATAACATCCTGACAACACCATATAACTTTAGAAAATTAATGAGACAAAAGAATGCAAATGGTTTAATGACAATTGGTGGATTATGACACAATGTCAATTAAATACCTTCAACATTTTCCTAGACTGAGTAAGTGCCAGTTATGGACATTCAAGAAACCAAAATAATTAACTTATATTAAAATGCCCTAGAGGTGTCGACATGATTTAAAGGGGGTTGAGAAACATACACTGATGCAACCCTGTCAGACAAAACTGTTTCCTTAAATTTCAACCATAACGTCAGTCTTTCAAAACATACTTCACAACTTAAGTTAATCTGCGACAGACTAATAATTCCACCGTACCCGATCCTTGGATCGACAGCAATTGCCCTCGGATTCTCAATATCTCCTGCTATCAGCGTAGTGCGGTTACTGCCGTCTAGACGAGCCACCTCTATCTGGTCCAGATTACTCTCTATCCAATAGATGTTATCAGCCACCCAGTCTATGGCCAGTCCCTCGGTAGTAGCTAGGCCCACGCCCACCACGGCCTCCTTATGCAAAATGGCTTCAACGAAACAGAAACACTGGTTACGTGAACGTTTCGCAAACTTTCGTGTAGCAAAAGTCAAGCCTAAAACTTTGCTCGATGCAGACAAGGTGAAAAACGAAATGAAGTCAGAAAACTTGAAGAGATGCCAATGTTTTACTTCAGCAACACGCTGAGTGGATTGTCACTCTGGATCTATCTTTACAAAATATCCAATAACACATTTGGAGGTTGTGATCAACAAAAACAAAGCAAAGTTCTTAAGAAGCAATTTAGGTAAAGAGGTGAGGACTACTGTTTCATAGTGTCATTAACCAAATACAGGCACAAAATGATTGTTGATCAAATCTCGTCCAACCATTTGAAACCAGGCATGTATTCAAATGAACCACAAGGCAGTAGCTGTTTTCTGTAGCAGTCATCTCCTTGAGCCTTCATTCCCTCCGCCCTGGAAATAATGCACACTTCAGTGCAGGCAGGGCTGTGCTGAGCTGGTGAGCACCAGGGCATGTCCACACGACAGTGGGCCTGCACACTGCACCTTATTTAGTCCCAGCCTACTCCAGTCAGGATGGTGACGGCCGGGACATTTAGCCTCAGAAACTGCACCTATAGGAATCCCGCTGCCCTGCCAGGATATAACTCCCAGCTACTCGAGTGAGCAGCTTGGAGGTAGAGGTACGAAATTTGGGGAGGGGGCGGCTGGCAACTGCCCTGAGGTATGCCACCGCTTTAATTACTTGCATTTTGAAAATTTCAAATGCATGTTAATCAGTTATTAAATTAGTATCTCACCATTGGATATCAATTTGCCTGCGTATATCTTGTCGTCAACCACATCAGTCCAGAAGACAAGCTGTAGTCTGTGATGGAAGTCGAGAGCAATAGTGTTGCGCAATCCAGATGTCAGAGTGATGAACTCTTTGGTCTTCACGTCAAACCGTTTGATCTCAAAACGGTTTGAGAAAAGTAAATAGGATGGCTGGTTATCTGAAACAAAGCCCAAATTACATGTGTAAAAACAAACACTACAGAAATATGTCTATTTATCAGTTGAGCTGAGCTCCAACAAGTAAAGCTGGCGAATGGAATTTATAATCAAGCAAATATTTTGATGGAAATTGATGCCACGAGCTTAGGATACAAAAAAACTACAGGCTAAAACCTGCAAAGGCATTACAGGATAAACACTGAAAACCTTCCACAATCCTCAACATGGTTCACAAGCCGTACCTTTAGGTATACACGTGAAGTGGTCGACATCCAACTCGTATCCAGGGTAACAGAAGCAAGTGTGATGACTGTTCCCTCCATGGCTGATGGTACAATTCTGGGAACATATACCCCACCGCTGACACACGTCAGACGCTACAATCACAGGCATATGTTAGGAGATTCTCTTTACGTACGTTTTCCAATGATGTACAACAGTTTACTCGTTCTCAGTCTTACGTTAATTTCCGTCTTGAAAGCATGAAAGTGTATTATTACTGCGACAAAGGTGCAACGGGAAAATTTCACAACTTAATGCTTTTTTAATTTCATTTGGCAGTGTTCTCAACGTTACCTATCTACTGTTGATAGGATGCTTACTTAAACAGTCAAATAACGCCTCGCAGAGCATTGTCTTCAAGACCAAATTCGACTACACTGAAAGTACAAGGGTCTCAACAATCCTAGCCATGTCCTGTTTTAGTTCATTTAAGTGTCCGCTTCGTGTCAGAACAGAGCCACAATGTAATTCTTTGACAGTTTTTATGAGATTCAAGTGTTGAGGACATAGGTGTACTAATTAATGTCTTAACTAGAGCTGGCTAGCTGGGACTTCATATGACAGGACCCACACAAACATATTGAGCAGACTTAAGTTAACACGACCATACGGAATATACTTTATTATATCGAATATCACCCAGAAAACATTTAAAGAGCTTCCAGTTGGATCAACATTCAAAACAACATATGAAATGATGCTCTTACCAATGCAAGAAATTCCATCAGCTCCCAGCTTGAAGTTGGGCTTGCAGTAACACATGGTTCCATTAACGGGAGATTTATTACAAAAGTGGTCACAGTTGGCCACGTCACAAGAGGTCTCATCTGTAACAATGTCAGTCATGTAACACAGTAAACATCAAAAGTGAGCTGAAACTGAAGTCAGAAAGCTCATCTTATGCTCCCCACAACTATTTTTAAAAAAAAATTATCCCAACTCAGAAAAAGTACAAGGTCTTCGAAATTATAAACATAACTGCAAGTAGCTGAGATAATTTTCCTAAATCACTTCTACACTAAGATGTGTTAATAATTAGTAGGCAAACACTTTATTCTATTGGGAGACAGTGTAAGTAGAGATTTTTTCACGTAAGTATCAAATCCCATTTCACGAAAAAGACCCCAGGAAAGGATGAAAGCACAGGTCATACCAGCTCATAACTGAACCTTCAATGTGTATTGCACATTACAAACTCAAAAAAAGTTTAGATAGCAAACAAAATAAGCTTAAATTGAACAGTTACGCAAATATACAAAGAATAGCAGCCTTCATGTATAAGTGAAACGCATGGACACAATTTTCTCATTGAAGAAACTCATCCTTTCATAAATAGGCACATGTATGGCAAAACAATGACCATGGGTCTCCCACAAGCCACAATAAACAATTTTGATAAAAAGGCTCCAACACCCTCATCTCTACAACACATAATTATCCACTGTCCACTACTCACCACAATGACCGCCCTCATCTGATCCATCATCGCAGTCTCTGTGTCCATCACACAGCTTGGTGACATTCACACACTGCTCCGTACTGTTACAACGATAGTTGGGGTAGATACACAGGCCAGTACAGTCGACTTCATCGCTCCTGTCCTCACAGTCGTTATGGCCGTCACATTGCCACGTGACAGGAATGCACTTGGTGCCGTTGTCACATGACAGCTCCTTCTTTTGGTGACATACTTTAGCTGCACAAGAATATTAAGAACATTTGTTAACAAATAAACACACAAAATCTAGTTTTTGAAAAACTCGTGCCAACAATCGTGACGCAAAGAAACAAGAAAAGTTAGGTGAAACTAAATTATGGAATCGGTCAAAAACACTTGTTCCAAATATTCAACTTGAAGATATTGGATTGTTGTCTCGTCACCACCACATGTTACTATCAATGATATCAAAGGTATTAGATTACAATGACTTTCCAATGAAAAGATCAAACAACACACAGTCATAACGTTCTATACAGGGTTTTTTTTGTTTCAGTCCACAGCATTTTCCCAAAAAATCCATCAACAAAATTGTGTCAACTTATTACCAAGTTCACACCGACACAACAAAGACATGAACAGCACAAACCATAAGTGAACAGAATAAATACGATCGGGAATTCCCCCATCACTAGAGCTGGGTACAGATAGCGGAATTTCCCATCACTAGAGCTGGGTACAGAGAGTGGAATTCCCCCATCACTAGAGCTGGGTACAGAGAGTGGAATTCCCCCATCACTAGAGCTGGGTACAGAGAGTGGAATTCCCCCATCACTAGAGCTGGGCACAGAGAGTGGAACTCTCCTTTTCATTCGGCCATTTGTCATGAGCAGGAATGATTTGAAATTTGTCGAGTCCTCAGCAGAATAGAAACGCTACACCATAATTAGAAAATTCTCATGATGATGAGTCATTCCTTGTAAGTTTAGCTTAAATAGATATTTGCTATACCACAGGGTGTGTACAATTTTAAGGATTCCCTTTTTCCCAACCATAATTTCAGGAAATAACTGCTAACTCGCACGAGTCGGATTCAATCAGACCACGAGACTTTGTCTTAAGTAAAGTGCAATCCGAGCTCTGAAGAATCGAGTGCAACTATGTCAAACATAAACAATGAGTTGACTTATACGAGTCCACATTAGTTTTACTAGACCTCAAATGAATAGAGACTCAGGATGATGTTAAAGTATTGCCCAAACCTGCTCAACAATTGACCAACTGAGCAACAGTCTGATCTAACGTGCCCGCACTTTGAGAACCAGTTTGATGCTTGTTATTTAGCGGGGAAAACTCACCCCGGTTCTCGAAATTCGGGCACGTTATATCAAATCATTACCGACCAACTGTACACTGTGGGTAATTTACAGAACAACCTGTCTATTTCAGTGTGGTTCAATCTTCTGAGAAGTCATCTAAACATTGTAATTTACAATTACCACAGTTGTGTTCGTCTGCCCCATCATCGCAATCCCCATCAAGGTCACATCGCCATGCTGACGGAATGCACTTGTCATCGCACATAAATTCATCCTTGCCGCACACTGGTAACGTCATGTCTGCAAAGGAGGACTGACTATGCATATCAGGGTAAAGAAACAATACAGTACAAGAGCTCATACGTTACTCTGGTGTGTGTCACAGCCAAATAGCTGTTAGTCAGAGTCAATAATTCAAAACTGAATGGACACGGTAAACTTTTTAAACCTCAAAGAGATATGGTTAACATTTTAACATTTAGCAACTTAATTCTAAGATGAAATGCCACTTTAAACATGAAAGTTTAATATGGACTTAACATTCACATTGCATTACTTTTAATCACTATAGCATGAAAGCAGGTCGAGGTAAACAAAAGGTCTAACGACAACAAAATATTCAAGATGCACATACTGCAGTTAGTCTCGTCAGAACCATCAACACAGTTGTTAATTCCATCACAATGTAGAATCCTGAGGATGCACTGTTTACTGGTGCCACACTGGAAGTGTGTTGAGTTGTCACATGTATACTGACAGTTTCTCTGTAAAGACAGAACACAAAACAGTGACACCTATTGATCATACTTTGTTCACTAATGGCTCCAATAGCTCTGTCATTCCACAAGCTCATCTCTTATGTCTCAAGTCAAATGTCATCACATATTTTTATACATGCCGACTCAAAGCGAAAACCATTAGCGACTAAAATAATGTGATATAAAATGATAAGAAATTTAAATAAAACTACACTCACAAATACAGGTGAAAATGTAGAAAGCTCACATATATAACAGTAAAATCGACTAAACATCAATAAAGAGTGCAGTTATTCTCGGCTAAACTTGGTAGAAATTGGGTATCATTTAAAAATCAAAAGTTAATTTGTTCCTATTGGGCTTATTCTGGATGCTTGTATCATAGAATGAGTGTAGTTGTATCACAGCAGATCTTTAATGTCAACTCCTTTGTGCGATATCTACCTCATCTGACCCGTCCCCACAGTCGTCCTCACCATCACATATGTAGTCTAATTGTGTGCATCTCTTGTTGTCGCACGTGAACTGTACTATAGAGCAAGTTGTGTAGACTGTAAATATAACACTGATATAGAGCACGTTTGGCACAACTGTGCGAGTGATCGCCTTACAGGTAGCAAAATGTAATATCTCACAATTATCCAACATTTAATTCAAAGTGAATGAAACAAATGAGGTCTCAGTGCCGAAGATTTGATGCCTTTTACCGTTCAACAGTTGTGCACAGGCCACAAAGCAGGACTCATTGTAGGAAGCACCTGAATTTTTCAATTTCTACGTGTTATTAGGCAATTAAACATTAAAGTAATGAATTATTTATTTCCAGGTTTACAAATTGACGATGTTGCCCACAAACCATGCCTGATCTTTGTATACCTATCCCTGACAGAACCCCATCCCACCTGACAAAAAGACAGAACCCCCCACCGACAATGTTATACAGAAACGTACTGCAGTCCCGCTCATCAGTTCCATTTCCACAATCGTCCTCGTGGTCGCACCGCCACACTTGTGGTATACACCGACCAGAGTCACATCTGAAGTGGTCGGCTGAACAAGTAGAGTCTGAAATAATGGAGAATGCAGACTAATCTTACACTTAATACAGACAGCATGGACACTTGAAATTCCATTAACTGAAAGAGAATATTTTGTGACTATCCTAGAGCTTAATATGTAGTCCAATTTCTTTTGGTTAAAAAGTGACTAGTTGAATTCAGTACTGGTAACACAGAATACAAAACTACGTGGGAGCATTTCAGCACTCCTGTTGCTCTTGTTACGTAACAAGAGCAACAGGAGTGCTGAAATGCTCCCACGACAGCATCGCAAAGGGTGTGCTTCTAGGGGTGTTTATCTGTATCATAAAAAAGGCCATTAGATGGCACAGCATACAATGAGACCATCCAAAAACGGGAAGGTAAGGTCGTCTCTTAAAACTATTGCCTAAATTATGGGAAGGTAAGGTCGGCTCTTAAAACTATCGCCAAATTTCATGAAAATCCATCAAAGAACTCCATAGATACAAAGGCAAACCGAAAAAAAAACAAGCAGTCATTAGGAATCACAGCGGTAGTCACATCCGTCCATCTGCAATCAAGTTAATAACTGCAAAATTTCAAAAACATCTTAGAAGGGATTTAGGAGATATAGCCGTAAATGCAAAATAATGTCACTAGGGGGCACCACAGTAGTTGGACCGTTTGAAAATCCACGTCAGTAATGCTCTAGTCAGTAGTACCACATCTGCCAATTTTCATAATGATCCTCTCTGTGGTTTGACAGATACAGAAGCAGACGACAAAAATCAGACCAAAAAATAATTAATGCTGTTGTCTTCATAAGCGAAACTTGTTTGTTAAATTTTATGAAAAAGCATCAAAGAACTCTGAAATAACACAGGCAAACGTAAAAAAGAGAACAGCTGTTAGTTGGATTGGTCTGAAACTCGCTGTCATCTGTTGCCATCTCCAAAGGAACACATCTGCAAGATGTCACAAAGATCTTGCATAGGGTAAACAAGATACAACCGTGGACGCAAAATAATCAAATTGCCACCAGGAGGTGCCAGAGTAGTTAAATAAATCTGAAAATCAACGGCAACCTCACACATCTCCAAATTTTCATAATGATCATTCAAGCAATTTGGAGGATGAAGAGGGTGATTACAAACATGCACTCAAAAATTTTCAAAATGGCCACCAGGTGGCACAGAATACATCAAACCCATCTGAAAATGAGAGTGTGTCGGCCTCTCCTTAACAGAAACCTATCTACAAAATTTCATGATAATAAAAACAGCCGCAATACGTCGAATACATCCAAAAACATCATCTCTTTAACAGAAATTTAAATTACTAAATTTCATAGACATCCATCAAGGAGCTTCAGAGATACAGAAGACAACAAAAAAATTGCCACTGCTGCACAGCGGTAGTTGGATCTGTCCAAATGTCGTCGTCGTTGTCCATGGTCAACTTCATATAAATACACTTGCCTGATCCTGCAGAGTTTGGCAGACACAAAAAATGCCACTAGGAGGCGCCACAGTAGTCTAAATCGTCTGAAAATCATCAACTTTCTTCACAGTAGAAACATTATTTCTAAAATCATCCTCAAGAGTGGTTTCCTAGACAACAGGTTTTAAGCATATTGTGGAACTTGACCTATTTTAATTACATCTGATTTTGGTAAAAAAACGGACAATTGCCACACAAATAAAAATAAAGTTCATATTAATTCGACGTTTCATCTATTCATTAGACATCATCAGGATACAAACAGACATCACGTGTCGACATACAAGTCAGGCTACATCCACGAAGTGAAATGACAGGAAATATGTAGGGTCACTGAGGTTTGCATGTTATTCAGAGATCCAGCTGGTCCTGTATGTCAACTTTTTCATTTGAGCGGCGATTGTCCATTTTTTACCTATTTTTATTACTGAAAAGTGGACCAACTTGGAGCACATGTCCAAAAACATTGAAGAGGGAATGCTGAGCAGGAAGTTGACTGAGCAAGGAGCAGACTCACTGTGACAAATGGCAGCAGTCTCATCTTCGCCATCTTTACAATCGTTTTCTCCATCACACGTCCAGGACAGTCGGATGCACTTGTTATTATGACATGTGAATGAGTCATTGCCGCACGAAAAGCGCTCTGAAACGACAAGTTGAAAGGTGACTTATTCGTACACCACAGGTGGAGCATATGAAACAGTGGCTGTACAGGGTCATAGCTAAGTTACCTGGGGTCGTAGCTAAGGTACCCGGGGTCATAGCTAAGGTACCCAGGGTCATAGCTAAGTTACCTGGGGTCGCAGCTAAGTTACCTGGGGTCGTAGCTAAGTAACCAGGGGTCGCACCTAAGTTACCTGGGGTCGTGGCTAAGTCACTCCTAACTTTACTCGCAGTTCATTCACATATTAAGAAATCTAAATAACAATACTGGTCAAGTTTACAACAGTTGCAACACGCAGTTACATTTTTTTAAATATGAGCACACCCCCGGAAATCACTTTCGCATTATATCCAGGTTCTCATTCACTCCCATGCATACTTTCACTAAGAAGACCGAGCTCAGTGGAGCAGGAGACACCTTTGTATTACGCTCAAGTGTCTGCCAATAAAGCCAGGAGTCAAACCCGGGTCTCTCAGACGAGACCACAGAGCTCAAGCCGCCGAGTCACACCGTCTCCTCCAGCTACAGTCACATTGCACACGACAGACGTGCTACGACCCATCACACAATCTTCAACAAAATAGGCACTATGCTTCTGCATCTGGTTTTGGTCCCAGGGGGTATTTCATTTAACATCAAGATTAAGCTGATCCACTCTAATCAAATGCGTATAAAAACTTCTTCGTAACGATGGCATTAAGTCTCTACCATAACAACACCAGATGTCACTAGGTGCATACCACAATATCCGCCTTCCTCCCGGCTCTCATCTGAGTTGTCACCACAGTCGTCGTCCCCATCACAGGTGAGGCGCTGCGAGATGCACCTTCCGTTACCACACTGGAACTCTGTACTCAGACATGGTGATGGTGTCGTGTACGAGCTATCATCTACAACCAACAAAAACATCACGTTACAAAATGTTCACACACAATCCTCACCACAAGGGTAGCGGACCTCACCGGACCGTCTTAGGGTTGTCCAGAGGAATTATTATATGTAACTGTATTGTATTGTGAAATAAGAGATCTATTACAGATACACAGCACATAACCATGAAGTCTGTAACTGTTTACAGTATTTGAAGTTATATATTTACCTTTTTTCCCTATGTTTGTCATCAATCACCCTGTATTCACTTAATGATAATTTTAGTTTCGTGTCACGCTTTGTTTAACTTTCATAAATCCATGCTTGAACTACAACTCATTGACCCAGGTGTCCCTAATTCTAATACCCAGGATAGCCTTGATGGCTCTAGTTTGAATTACCTGGACTTTGCTTACAAGTGTGCCACTGGTATGTCTCCAAACCAGCAAACAATAACCAATATTTTTATAAATGCATTATTTTGCACCCATGATGGATACAAGTCTTTATCTGTGCAAGAGACAACACAAACCTTGACACTGATCGTTTTTGCCGCCCACAGCCTTCCGTCCATCACCACACAGGCATACAGGGGTGCCTCTTGGTGTTTGGAGACAAAGATCAGAACAACCGCCGTTATAATTTGAACACTGATTGGAGCCTAGAAAGCACAAAGCAGACAATCACATACCAGCTAGCACATCCTGGAGCTCACAAGAAGTGTAACTATTATTTTGTGACAGGCAAGCATTCCCAAGGGGAGTTCTCATACATTTGGTCTTTGTATTTGCCGTGAGAAATGTACCTAAATTCAAGTCTTGAAATAACGGGAGTTGAAACTTCTAGTTTTCACTGAAGTACTGCCTGGGGTGGAATTCGTATGCATCATTTTGACAAGTTGCAGGTTTTTGAGCTTCTGAAAATACTAACCAGACTTGCTTTAACATTTTTGCTCTGTTCCAAGTTAGGCAAAATCACACAAGTGGCGTCTACAAAGTGTCACGTATCCGTTAGAAAAGCGACACAAGGAGGTAACTTGCCATTCGTTTTCAATTTCGTTATCAATGTCACACACACCTTATAATTTCAAGCAGCTACAAACCTCTGCCTTCCACCAAATAAGACTTGACTTAGACTACTTACAGTTCTAAAAATGGTCTTACGTTGTTCATTACTAACATTAGAAGTGATTAGCAAGCTTAAAAGTTTGCAACGGCTTGAGATCAAGCTCACTATGTTAGGTCACTTATACACAAAGTGGTAAATCTCACCCTAGCAGAGTAACCACCAACTCACCTGTCTGCAAGCCAGGCCCATACAATTTGATGTCATAGGCTCCTGTCTTGCTGTTCAGGACATTAGTTGTCTTGTTGGAGCTCAGGTTGTAGGACAGAACAGATCCAGCCACTTGAGTCCAATAAACTACGTTGTTGCCATAGGCGATGCCGTGTGGAGACTTGGAGGTACGCACTACTGTGGTGGGCTAGAAGGAAAGTGAACATTACGCCTGACGTAACTCAATAACACCTAATAACTAAAATTCGATGTTAACGTAGAGTGCTTAACGAGTCATCTGTGCACTGAGTTGTGGGAAAAGGTAGCCGTTCTTTCACCATTGCAATGCGCAGAAGACATTACATTGAAAACAAAGTCACTTACATGTAGTATAGCTGAAGATTGCTAGTTTACTATAAGGTCTGGATAGTCACATTTACTGAGAAAGTAAAACAAGTATGAGACAAGCAAACCCCATTTCTAATTCACTTATTTTGCATGAACTTCAACATCACAAACAAGAACCCATAGGTTCGAAGAAAATACCTACTGAGTTATACAAATAAACATACGACTTATATTGAACGCTGCTTAGATAATGTTGCTATAACCTCGGAACGTTCAATTTCAAACAATGGTGAGAGTTGGAACATCTTTATCTAATTTTGCAATCGTCACAAAAACCCAGTCACGAAATAAGACAAGTTAACACTTGATGTTAGCCACAGTTATACTATGGTTGGAACTCATGGCTTAACAAACTGCTCCATTCTTATTTTGTCTTACGTCTTTGAAGTTGCGTCAGTTTTGACCCACACATGCAAAGCTCAGAAAAATGTTAATATTTAAGTTCCCTAATTAAGGAAGACCCACGACACCATCACGTTTCAGTGATCATTGTTTAATTAGCAGCTCACTTACTCTTCTAACTGAATCCCCATCTAGTGGCACGTATTGAATCCTGTCATAGAAGGCATCACTCCAGAACAGTCGCCTGGCCACGTGGTCTATACTTAGTCCATCTGGCCACTGTATCCCTCCTCTCACAAACGTTGTCCTCAGACTTCCATCCATACCAGCCCTTTGTATAGATGCTTCAGATATGCTTACCGACAGCGACGCCCAGTTTGACCAGTATACATACCTGTAATAAGTTGTAAAGAGGCCTGCTCACTGTACTCAAACACTGCTATATGTCCACAACAATCAATAATATAGTGGTAAAAAGTAGGTACCAAAAGAACCGTTTTTCTTCTCAGTACTAGTCACATGAAGTTCTATATGTCGAGCAGAATCGCATAGTGTGCAGCTGGCTTTAAGTTAATGCTTCGTGATCCATTCGACCTAAATTCATTTTCCATCGTTATTGAAACAAGGAGGTGCAGTGAAAAAATAAAAGCGACAAACTTAACACATCTAGCACACAATGCCTGAAAAATTTGGATTTATTAGGTTTTGCTTCTCTGATATTACCAAGAATTTATAATGTTAACACACCTGACATTTTCAATATAGTAAAGAAAACTTTCCCACAAGAAACTGATCAACGAATAACGACTTTTTACATTGCTACCTTCATTGTAAATACTATATTAATGTCAAGGTTCACAATATTCATCAGTGGTTATTCCCAGTGGGTTAGTGAAGCAAAACCGCAGAATATATACTGATTAACAATTGAAAGCTTTTTAAATAACAAGTAAAACTGACAGCTGTATATTTGTCCCCGGACCTAATTATTGAAAAACCTGTGCCCCTTACCCGTGTGCTGGATCCACCACAATGGCTTTAGGGTGGACATGTTCATCTGCCTCCCCCATCACACGCAGTAACACCTTGTAAATGTTAGACTTGTTGAGGCTGAGTACATTGATAGACTTGAGATGACCACTTGTCCAATACAAGTTATTGCCCATCCAGTCTACAGAGATGCCTTCACAGTTGTGAAGTCCTAGAGAAACATGAAATACCATATCAAAATCTGTACACAGCCGCACGACCCACTGAATTACACGCATGAAATGCGAAATCAAGTTCAAGTAAAACGAAAAATAACACAAACAAACAGCAAATTCATAAACACAACGCCTGCAAAAGATGACATAATATCTTTGGGGATTTCTTGCTTAACAATTTAATTACTGACAATTACATTTCTACAGTTAAACGAGCACAAAAAGCCATCACCATCAGTATGGAACCATTCCTTTGAACCACAAGTCATTAACAAAGAATATGGTCTGTGTGTAGGATTCAGGGGTTTGAGGGTACAACTTGATGCTCGTGCATGACATTGACTCGTACTTTACATTAAATCTGATGTTTTGAGCAGCATTGCAAAGCCTGAATTGTCAAATGCTTGCTTAAGCAGGTTTGACAACAGCTTGAAAGCAGTAAGCTCACATAAATCTGCAATGTAGAACAGTCTCAATCAACACATCCCTAAGACGTCATTCACCTCCAAGTCAACAATTCCGGATTGAATTTTAACTAAATCGTAATAAAATCATAGGATACGAATTAAGGGTTACGAAGAAAACATACTCGCTCCAGTGAAGTCCACTTGGTCGACAAATCCTCCAGTCAAGCGGCGTTTGCCAATTCGATTTTTGGATGAATCAACAAAGTAGATCTCGCCCCTGCCATAATGGTAGTCAACCGCAAGGGGGCGCCGGACCTTCTGTATGGGAAACATGACATCGGAGCCATTCACAAGAGACAGTCCTCGCACCATCTGTTGGCGTTTGGAAGTATAAAGGAGGAATGACACGTCGGAGATTACTGAAAAATATAAACAAAGCGTATAATTAGGACCTTCCAAGTAAGTGTCAATAGCTGTTTCCCGTAATAATGGCATCATCACGAAATAAGAGCTTTATCGCTACATGGAAATAAAGTGATCGGAAGAACATGTTCAGCGCCACCTACAGCTCACCTGTGACTTGCATGGAGATTAAACAGTTCGATTTCACAGCATCTTTAAGGATATCTCAAACCTTATTCACAAAAACTGGCCATTTCTACAATATTTCACGTGTCTAGCAAAATATGTTATCTTCATTCTCCGGGAACTTCAAATACAAAATATAATTGCGTAGCGAGAAAAAAAAGAGAACCACCATGGAACCACACAACCGCGTGGATATTTGTTAATTACTTATCCGAGGTCAAACGTTGAAGGGCTTTCAATCCAATCGAATCTCCCGCCAGGTACAGAACAACTTCGTGTACCCTCAGTCCTTTCATTCACCAAATCGCCGTAACATTGAGTCAACGAGGTGTACTTATGATAGAATGGTGTCGGGGAAAACAAAGACAAAACGTAGTTTTGATCCCCATCTACATGCATACGACCGTTGGCATTGAAAACGAATGCTACTGTCGCCTCAGGCCTCTGTGGTCACGAACACAGCAATTTGTGGAAAGAGATATAATCCTCATCCTAATTCCTTAATTCAATTATTAAGTTGACATTTCGATGTTTCGATCTCATGCTAACGACATGCTTTAACTGCCAAATCGATTTTTGTTATCCATTTCTTACTTGGCTATGATTCTACCTTTGTTAAAAATGAAATTTTGATTTAAAAAGGTTTTTACGTAAATATAATAACGGTACTTTAATTAAAAAAGTAATTTTATATTCCCTGATTGCTTTTCTTTCAGAAAATATATACTTTTTCTAGTTGACAAAGCTTAGTTCATTGATATATGAGTTACAATGGAGGCCACTAAATAAGGTTCGAGATAACCTTAAATTCTTTCTAATCACTATGCCGCCGAATACGAATTTACGCAAAAAAGTTGCAAAATGCCCGTGAATGAAAGAAATCGTGTTTTGTCCTGCAGACCAGAATTTGAGACTGGGCATCACAAGTGAATTCCTTGCTCTCGCGAAAGTATGTTTGAAGTTAGTGCTTCCTTGTATTTCCACAGGCCTCACTAAAACAAGCCCGCTTAAAATGACCAAAAACAGTCATTGTGATAGACTGATAATGTATGGGCACATTTAGTTAATTCTAGCCACAGCAAACATTTCGCAAATCGTTTTTGAACTATTTACCATAACCCTGAAAACAGTTGGACACATACACTGACATGCCGTCTCATTAAAAAGTTTGTATCCATCTTGACAATGACACGCTGCCTTCAGCTGTCCATTCACCCTCCGATGTAGACACAAGTGCTGACATCTACGGTTGCACGAGTCCGCTGGCGAATAGGCTGGACAGGAGAAACGACATGTGTTAAAATACAGCAGTTCAAGAACAGAGACACCTGTGGCACAAATGCACACATATGCCTTTTAAAGATTCAATAGCTTTTACCAGTTATTACATAGCATTAGTCTATCCAACTGAAAATATAATTAAACTCTAGGCTCTAAGAGAGTTAATATTTTACTCTCAATTCTTATCTTATACCAAAGAAAGTTCTATTGGTGGGCCAACAGAAGTTCAGAAAAAAAACCCCATTTTTTTCTGAAAATTGAAAGATAATCATTTGGAAATTAAAAAAGTTACCACAAAAGGTTCAGTTTGAGAGCAACATTTAGTGTTAAGCTCGTCATATGTACCAATAGCAAGACTGGGCTGAATAAAGTTCAGAAGTTATTCATTGGACAACTTTGTAGCACGACATAAATGGCCTTATTCCACAACTGTGTTGTGACATGTGCCAAAACCTACCCAATGGTCACTAATCATACTGTGTTGTTTGTGAGTTTCCAAGATGTGTTTTCCATTTTTCATGATTTTTCATTATCGACATGGCGACCAGACTGAAACTGCTTGTGAAAAAGCAGACGTATTAAAAAACAATTTTTGCCACAAACGTTGAGCGTAGCTGAATACACGGACGTGCAATTCAACTCACAAAATGAGTTTTTCATGTATCTTGAAGGTACTATGCATAATCATACAACCAGATGGTCACTTACCGACACGATCAGGTTCTCTGACCGGGTGATATATGTGGATATGCACGGGACGGATCAAGTGTCTAATTAACACCATTCTGTTTTTAGGGTTGCGACGGTTGAGTCTGACTATGTTCTTGTCCTGTGGATTGGTCACGAAGAGAAAATCTTCGAAACTCTCTAATCCCACGGCGTGCTGCACCTAGACACGCAGAGATACTGATATAGAGATACTGATATATACTGTTACAGAGATACTGATATAGGGATACTGATATAGAAAGGATAATTGTCAATGTCGCAAGTTAAAATTAAAATAATTAGAGCGAGCACCGTGAACACTATGTATCAACTTGTGATTTGAAGTAAAACTACATTCTCACCATCATTAAGCCTTATAGAAAAGCACTTAATTTCACAATCACTAGTTCTATTTCTCATAATACAAAAAATACAAAAAGAACATTACGTTTCTATTGCCATGTTTGACCGTATCTTTTATTGTGACACAAAGTAGCAACAAATGACGTACTTACTAATCATTGCTCAATTTCAAATTGATCAAGTCAGTGAATTGATTCAATAGTCAGTGAATTGATTCGATAGCCGGTGAACTGATTCGATAGTCAGTGAATGGATTCTCAATAGTCAGTAAATTTTGATTTTCGACAGTTAACGGATTAATTTCATTCACTGCTATTGGTAGCCCCAGAACCAGTAAGGTGATTGGATGAGAGTCTTTCAATTTCCCCTAGACAGCTCACTAGTTCATCACAGGTTACTTCCAAGATAGGGTTTGTACACATTTTACACAGCTGAGTGAACGAAACAACGTAGTTTAAGTGCCTTGCTCAAGGAAACAACTTCACAACTGTAGAGTAATGAGCCCCACTGGTACTACAGCTACGCACTGTGCAACACATTGTCTAAAACAAAAATCTGAAGCAGTGGACATGTTGAGTAACAAAGACCAACTTTGAAGGTGAAAGGTCAACTATCTGTGTGTTAGACTACCTTCCATTGAAATGACCAGGACAATAAAAATGGTCCTTAGCACCTCGGTAACCATTATAGTTACCAGCTAATTAACGTATGATTAAGAATTGTTCTCACCAACTGATCGTCAAAGATGGTCCTCCGCTGTTTCCCATCAAACGACACTAACTGGATATGGTGAAGATAAGAGTCAAGGTAGTAAAGTCTGTTGTTGGGGTAGTCGACAGTCAGACCAAACGGTCGCGCTATTCTTTGATTCACTAACTGTGTATAGCCACTGCCGTCCATGTTGACTCTTGAGAGGATCGGCTGGTCTATAAACTTGGCCAGCTCAGTGATGAAGATGTACCTAGCCGAGACGAGCACAGCGGATTTAACAACCATAAATTACTATTCGTCCACATACGAGCTGATCACAAAGGCATCATTTGATTACTCATAGATGTCAACCTATACTCAATACTTGACTTAAAAGTGTGTCTACGCAACTGGCTAATTTCCGTGTAGTGGGCACTGACCAGCTCAAAAAAGTTTATAACTAAACATAAGCAAAAGCTACTGGTGTTCTTATGCGCAGAGATGAGTTAATACTCACAAGAATACAGTTTTACTACTGAGGATGAGATGACCTACGAAAGTGACAAAAAACAGTAGATATTCTCAACAACATGAATTCTGACAAGAAACCTATATTCAGCTCGTTCACAGCAATAGTGTCTAATAACTTCTTTAAAATAGAATGACCAAATAATCAGATTAACATCCAATGAGTTTTTCTTACCCCAACTCAGGGACAAGGACCATGTCTTTCAAGCTGGTCGAGTTGGTGGATAGTAACGTCTTACAGAAGCGCCCCTCCTTGGAGCAGACGAACAACATGCCTCGGTCACCAGCCGTGAAGTACCAGTCTCCTGAGAACCAATCCTTTGCCATTTGGTTGACTCCATCCAGCACGTAACTCGTACTGATACGCCACGTTTTGTGGGGCACCTCAACTGAGCTACAGAACATCTGAGCCTTCTCGCTCACCTGTCGGAATGTCTAGATGTTACTACATAGTTCCATTATAACTGTCCTGTCAAAAATCAGTGCGTTGACATGGTATAAGCAACGTTACGAGATGTGGCCAACAGATGGAGTATAGAGCTAGGCGCTTAGGACAAGAGCATTAGCAGTAGCACCAGTAGTAGTAGTACTAGTAGCAGCAGCGGCAGCAGAAGTAGAAGCAGTAGCAGTAGCAGTTGCAGCAGCAGCACTAGAAGTACTCATAACACAAACAGTAGTTGGAGAGGATGCCAGTTATAGGTCATTAAGTACTTATGAAGTGGTAAATTTTTATTGTTCATAAATAACGTAGTCCTCGAAGTAGTCACCATCGGAAAGTTCACAAAAGTATCACTGAAGTCTGATCCCCAGTGAAAAACAACATGAAGTTTGTGTTATTCCATCGCAGTTTTCTTTCTCCAACAAATCACGAGCCATCATAACCCAGCAAGAAACCAATTTGTACACCATTAACAGCACAACCTCCAAAACATTCACCTCTACTGTCAACACAAATAGAAGGTGGTCCTACATAGGGTTTTTGTATGTACTGGCATCTGGGATATCTTCTGCCAAAAATGCCAACAAATAACTAATAACATCCACTTAAAAGGAATCAATCTTTGGAATATTTCATGCAGTTATCACACAATTTATTATTACACGATCATCGATATTTCTGCTCTACGGTTCGCTAAAAACAATACAGTGATTTCCATTATAATGAGATGCCGACTCTCAAGCCATGTAATATCCCTTTACATTCAAGCCGCCATGAACTGAGGTAGCTACTCGAGAATTGACCAATCAGATGCTACAGAAACCATAAACTCTTGACAATGTAAACAAAGTGAGCAGACGATAGCAACACAACAAATACGAGAAGTAGAAATCAGAGGAAAGAAGAATCAGAGGTCGTATAGAACAACAAACATAGACCAATTCCAGGTTATATGGACTTCAGGACAGCAATGTTGCCTTTGGTCTGAGGCAAAATTACTCTCCCTTGCTCAATATGTAACCTGATATTGCTCTCTGGAAAAGTCTATACTTGAATAATGATTTCAATTTGTTGTCTTTGCAGTACATAGCAACCACGGTCAATTTGCATATACGTACCCAGCATACTTGTTTTTTGCGGACATCGAGACTGAGAGCCGCTACTCCGTCTGTTGAAATGTTCCGTGTTATTGTTCCATTCAGCAAAGCAATCCTAATGTCTGAACCATCAGAGAAAATGAGGAGTGGTTTCTTCATATCTGAAAATAAAGCGGAATATGAAGACAACTTCATTAAAGATTGCGGTTTCTACCGACACAAGCAAAGAGCTGACATAAAATGACAAATTCTTGACTACAAAACATGAACATGTTTTTATAACATCCAAGAAATTGTATAACCAAATCAACATAACCTTCAAAATGTTTCAATACAAAATACAGCATGTAAACATTTAAACATTCACTGGGAATAATTACACATCTATATGCAAAAATATGCAGCATTCACGTAAATACCAGTTTTTGCCAGACAAGTCCGTCTGTCGCTAGCCAGGTAATATTCTCTTTTACAGGAACACGTGAAACTCCCATCTGTGTTCACGCAGTTCTGTGAGCAGACGTCAGGCAGTGATGAACACTCATTCATGTCTGCAATGTTGGAAAAGGTCATTTCAAAATGAACACAAGTTTATGACAAGGATGTCAAGACAATCCGAAGCACGAGCCCTTAATCTTATGCACGAGTCGCACATCCTGGAATTGCCTGTCTTAAGTCAAAAGTACAGTTCAATCAAAATATAACCAAACAAGCCATTATATTACGGAATAAAGAGTTTATTTCAGTAAACTAGGTTGCCGTGGGACATGCTCAAAAGGTTGTTGGCCCATGAAATGCGGTCCATACACGGCCAGGGAGTAATATTTGAAAGGGTTCATTCCCAATATCAGGGCTTGGAATGACCAATGACAAAAAACGCGGACACTTTTACAGCCCAAAACATGCGCGCTACCCAGCCTTGAAATAGTCGATGTGCCAACCTTTCGCCGACAAAAATCAGTTGGACTGAAAAAAAAAGTTGCCACCATCAGTAGCATGTGTCTGCGTCTTTTTATCTCGTCCATCCACTCCTCCACTCTCATCCCCACACATTTTTGGCTGCAGAGCCGTAGTATTTGTCACCACGGTTTACAATCACACGAGACGCCATTGAAAATCCCACCACGCTATCCCAGATGCTCCGGCAATGTTGACAATTTACGTTCCTCCGAAACATAAAGAGCAACTTCCGCTTTTCGAGGTGAACGTCGTCGGCAACGCCGCGGTAAGAAAGGAATTTGCCGTGGAAATTTTATATCAAATCCAATTATTTTACGCGGAAATATAATAAAACGCGCGGACAGAATATTTGAAAAAAGCGGAAATTCGTGTTTCCGTGGAAAATTCCAAGCCCTGCAATATAAGTTAGTCATGAAGGTGTCCAAATGTAGAGTGCCACAGAGTTACACCTATTTCCTCACAAGTTACTACCATAAACAGGGGAGACAACTCTTACCTCTACAGGTGGTGTTATAGGGCTGCTGGCCAGGTGGGCAGTAACAAAGTGGGCCCAGCAGGCTCTCCCTGCACCCATACGAACATCCCTGCCTGTGACAAAGACCGCCACCTACAGTAGAAACAGTTGCTATAGTTACACGAGATCTAGAGATGAACTTTATGAAAGGCTCATAACATATCAGACAATTACTGAACATTTTCAATCTTCAGCTAATGATATGTAACGCAACAGTGTTTAATCAACTCGTAATATGTTAGCAACTAGAATAACAGGCATTGACCACATTGCCTATCGAATCAAATACTGACTAGGATTGTACTGTTGATGTAATTTCGTAGACGGACTCGCAAATTCTATAAAACCACTCCATCTGGGTTGGTTTGCATGAAATGTAGTCTTTGGAAACGTCAAAAACAGTGGCATTATCATACATACGTGAACAGTGGAGTCCCTCATCTTCAGACACATCACCAGTCACTAGAGGGCAGTCTTGTCTGCCATCACACAGCTGACTAATATTAATACAAACGGTGGTCCTCTTGCACTGATACATGTTGGGTGGACAGTGGAATGGTTCTTTGGCACCTGCCAGGCAGTGAAAACGCACAAATATCACACTGTGACTGGACAAATCACTGGGTAATGGACAGTGCATCCATTAAAACAAAAGTAGTTTCCAATTTATCAGTTGTAAATTGTCAAAACTGCAATACAAAGCGCTACTCGTTTCTTTCCTCAGGTATCAACCGTACTCTCAATTACGCTATTCTTTTATTAAAGGTCAAGCTTGTTATAGAATAAAATATGCATCAATGAGAGAGTTAGGAAAAATACAACACAAAAAAAACAAAAATACAACTAGAGCCAAGTCAAACACACTATCGTACTTGTTAAGTGCAGCCACGGCAAACCTGTTCAATACACAATAAACAACAACATGTACTAAATTGCATACAACTACAATAATTAGATCAAGCTAAAATCAAATTTCAAACCTAGATAAACCAACATTGCAGTTATTAAATCTAGCTGCACAGGACTTGGTTACCTGAGGTAAGCAAGTAACCAACACATCCCATTCAATGCATAATGTAATCTTGAACAAAAATTCGTGCCAAACCAAAACAAAGATGTCCAAAAGGTAGCACAGCGTTTTAGCTTTTATCAATTACAATTAGTTCACAAGGCTGGTACGTACACAAACTTTACAAATATTAGTGGACTGTTACTTAGAACTCTCAAGTTAGCCGACAGTTGAAGGAAAGGTTGCAGTTATGAATTAAGCGAAACATTATAAATTATAAACCAGGGACCTTCTCCTCTCATAAAGATGTTTTTCCACTTCACATAGATTATTTTTGAAGTTATAAGAAATATTTACATACAAAATCAGTTACAACATCCTCCCGTGTTAAATGTTTTGTACTCATATGAGTTGGATATGTGTCAACGATTACTCGATGATTAAACAGAGACTACTACGCTCTAATGCCTTTGACTGTTATAAAATGTGAACAAGGAAGTCTGGTCACGTATTATTACACTCTCAGAAATTTCCTTTGATCAGCGGCACAAGTTTAATCCTTTTCTTACTATTTAAGATGCGTTTTGCTTTGATTTCCTGGCTTAAAAGTGATAACCAAATTAGGCCTTATACTCTCGTGAACCCGGGCTTGTAATAGTCATCATTGTGTTAGGATTCTATTTCAATTACCAACAAGAACATTGAAACCATCACCAGCTCAAGAAAACACTTCTGATTTTAATGGGGTTGGCCAACCTTAAAACCGTAGATTCAAAAATGGCGCATGTTCACATTGCCAGTGACTTGAGTTGCCGTTCCATTCGGCAATAATTGAAGATGGGAGGAACACGGTTATGTTTTTAAATCCCAGAACGTAAGACTTCAACATTGACAGCTTAACAGCGACAACATGCCGCTTCACAATATACACCAGCCTCACAGTCGTCCACAGCAATGCTCAACAAGTACATCTCATCGTAAAACCATTTCTTTCCTTTCTCAATATGTTTCAGGTAAACTTAAAAGTTTAAACCGCGCATTATTCAGTAAAATCTAAATTATCCCATTTTCATTTATTTGAAAGCTTCAATGACAAAATCATAAACGTTGATAAAAAATTCACGTGAAAGCAAACTTTGATTTATGAAAAACCCAAGGTGAATACAGTCCCAAATAGGTCAAGTTGAAAACTCTTAATTTCAAACTTGAATAAATAAGAGACGACAAACCATCCCATAGAAGCAATCAATGAGCGTCATTCATTCCACTATTTTATCAGACGCGTTACTAAGAATGCCAATTTGCTGCATTGAAAACCAAAACAAAACGTTCCTTGGTAAAAAATGGCCAAAACAATAGATGGCACTGCATTGGGCTTCAAAATACAAAAATGCCAAAATTACCACATTATCTATTACATTTAGCTGCTGAAGTCAAGACACATGTCAAACATTACAAAATGTTCTTTCTTTACTCGGAAGCACCTGATACAAATTCAACATATGATTTAAAACATACCAGCAGATGCCGCTGCTAGGCATAACTTAAGACGAAAACATATTTTTTTTCATATAGAAAGTTCACTGCAATAGCGATTCACCATTTTACACATTGTGTAGTAGTGTCTGTCAAGTTTAAAATAAAGTTGGTTTAACTCAATGATAACCGCGATAATTTGAAATTCATTTGTCCGTGTCATACACAGCATACTTAGGACGTGCACTTGTAGTTTCCTTACACCGGCACCTTTCATGCAGTCCGTAAACACTAGTGGAATCGGCATGCAAAATTTCAAGTCCCTAAATGCAACGTGCTTTGACCAATAACCGTGCGAATCGGCAATTATCTATAAGGATATTGCAACAGAAGGGCAGGCGAGTACTACCCGCATGTTAATGACGACGCTCACTCTATACAGTGATCCCAGTTCAGCACATCTCTAACACAGTCCGTATAATGCTTCAATGTTTGCCTACAAGAAGCAGCTGCAGCAAGCCAAGGTCTAAGTTAAAATGTTTCCCAGCAGATTCTAAATACCAACTGAGATAACCGGAGATATGAGAAATGCAAGCGCACAAGAGATGTAGGCTCTGGGAAAGTACTGTCTAAAATTTGAAATGTCGCCATAATGTCACAAGAGGTCATGCTGTTTCTAGATGACAATGACTGGTTACCGTGCGCACAGTTCTTTGTCAGGTATTACTAGAAGCAGTGAAGAGCATGTAAATTTGGTGTACATGCACTCAAATTAAAAATCTAGACTGCTTTGCATGGGACGTCACAAGTACAAAATCCAATAATTATGATAGGTGTACTTCTGTTGCCAATGTATTACATTACACGTACTAATAAAAAGTAAAATTTGACATTCATCTGTACCTCTTAGTCCTCATTAAAATCTGACAACGGTTGCACTGAATGTCAAAATTTATAATTTACAACTTGTGTAGATGTAAGGTTCCTCCAGTGAGAAGCCTGCACACAAATGGAGGCATTGTTATCCAGTGCAGACTTGGCACAGACAACAGCTAAATTTCAGACTCTAATAAAAATTTTTTTTTTTTTTAAGATTTGAAAAACATGATAAAAGAAATATATTTTTGCCTACTAGTATATTTTGCAAATTGATGATGAGCTGGGGGTGTTAAGACAAAATGCCAAACAACAAAAGGTTGACAGCAGTAATTTTCAGCACTAAATTGTGAAAAATTAGGAAAAATATAATTTAGCAGGTTTAGCAAAAAACTTAACACTATCACTCACTTAAAGGTTGATACAAAACTTTGTAAAACATAGAAAAGCAAGACTTCAAAACTTTTAGGACTTTTTCAAGATCCTGGTTGAAGTTCAAGACCATTTCTAGACAGATCCCAAACTTAATAAATTATTAATTCTGGGGGAACACTGTACTTAGTTATTTCTCTACAGCCAGGCTCAAACACCACTACAGCAAACTAGATCGATAAAACAGGATGTACAAAACCAACAACAGAGACACCTAGAGGCAGTGAGAGGAGAGAGAAGTGCACATGTTAGACAGAGAGGATGCGCACGGTCTGCTTTATAC
Source organism: Phoronis australis (assembly GCA_002633005.1). Classification (NCBI taxonomy): domain Eukaryota; kingdom Metazoa; phylum Phoronida; family Phoronidae; genus Phoronis; species Phoronis australis. Next base: position 1,116,145 of record NMRA01000031.1, on the reverse strand, counting down.
AAACCTGGCTTCATCTGAGCACTGCTCGCCTTTTGAGCACCTGTTTATTAAACAATAGTGGCATTAACACAGTTCTGCAAGCATCTGTTTCATGAAAAGTGACTTCAGACTTAAGTAAGAATACGGTCTTAGACTCCAAATATCTATTTCTGGAAAATAATCAAATCTCACTTCAGCAAAACTGAAATACTAATGACTGCTAGTTACTACAGTATTTTCTATAAATTATTTCTTACACCGTGACGTGCACATCGTTGAATGACTAAGTGAAGTGAGGGTACAAGACCTTAATCACACACTTAAGTTTTAAGTCACTTATGTGAAACTGAATCCAGGCAGGCTCCACACAGAGATATTTTACAAAGATGTTGTTAAAGATGATGCAAATCTAATATTTTTATATTTATAAATACAGAATAATAAATTTTAACAATCAAAAGGTAATGTAAAAATATAAGCATTCTAAATGTATTTGCACTTTTAATGTCCATTTGTCTATTTAAGTTGTTATAAACTAAAATTCAGGGTCTTTAACGTTCTCTTTACTGTTTATCTTGTTCACTAGCTGCACTACCTCAAATTAAAGAATTGAAATTATTTTTTTAAATCTACATGTTTTAATAAAATATGAAAGGGGGCATTAGTTTTGACAAAATTGGTTTTCATTAAAATTCGTTTTGAAAAGTTTTTGGCTATTTAGATTGATGCAGAAATAATGACTCAGTATTTAACATTTCTTCAAAGCCACAAAACATCTCTTTGAAGAACATAAAGTTTTCAATAGTGCCGCTTGCACTACAAAGGTAGACACAGAGAAAGTTGACATGGCGCAATTATGTGCCTAACAACAAGTTGTCACAACTGTGTCAATTTTGTCTCTAGTTTTTGAGGTAGAGCAACTTGCACCCGATCACCGCCTGATCATCTCGTTTCGTGTCAGCTCAACGTCTAAAGGGGAAACTGGAGCAAGGCGTATGCTATCACGTGCGCTAGTGTAAATACAGGTGATGCACATTATTTTCATTTTGTCAAGATTAACTGTAATTTCCCCCATTTGTAAGGGTGAGCATGCACACACCGCATTCCTGCCTACAAGTTCTGCCTTGCCAGTTGTGTGTGCGTGTGTATACCGACATGTGTATGTGGTTGAGTGCGCAAGCGTGTGTGCTAGCACAGCAAATTCATACAGATCATCTTGCACCGTGCCAGTTTGCACCGTGTCACGTCTAACCAGGGCTAATTAGACCCTTAATGCTACAAATTGATCTCAACAGAATCCTTGCCAACATACAAAATGATTTCAAAGCATCGGATGACTTAGGAGTTCTATGGCTGAAGCTGCTCAGTTTTCATTTAATTTTGGAAAATATTCTCTGCAGAGTAAGCAATGCTCTCCAAGCAGGCTCTAATGCTTATCAAGGCTCAATATAAGCGAGTAAATGCTCGAAAATGCGAGTGGAAAAAGTAAACAGGAGTAGGTCGAGTCCCACTTCCCGGCAACCACATCTCCAACGCTAACCCAGCGAGTATGGAGTGTTCTCCATCATCTGTTTCGGTAAATCACATCTCCTCTTTACAATTGTCATTCAAGTAGTTGCATTAACAACAACAAATTGCTCACAAGATGCGCGGCTCAGCTGAGCCTGAGTGCCGCCCTGATCGCCCATGACGTTTGAAATTGAAGCACACGGATCAGAAATTCAAGGGATTTGATGTAGAAGTAAGACTTGTTGTTGAAGCAAAAGTTAGCATCTACATAAACAATTTGAAATAGGAGAAATTACATGTTGCAAAAATGCCTGCCAAAATTCTAGGACTGACCAGCTAAGCGCATGTTATCAAGCGCAAACTTCCTCAATTAGTTTGCGCTATTCAAGGTTCTGAAACTAGAATGACAGTCGAAAAAATTTCTGCAAAGCATTGTATGCTTAGGCTGAAAGACTTTCTGACAGGAGAAAATGATGCGGTGCAAATTTCACAAGAAACAATATTGTGTAATGTTGGTTGTGTACTCAATAACTAGTTTCGCATGAAAATAAAAAACCTCAAAATACTCCTACTCTGTGGAATTCCATAATTGGGTGATTTAATTTTGTTTCTTTGACATTGAATAATTGACAAATATGAAAAAGGTCAACCACAAAATGTCACAAGTAGAACACTTGTTACTACGAATGTGAACAAGGCGGAGATTTGGCTCTTAAATCTGTGAGAAAAGAATGGTTCGTTTGAAGAATAAAATTGTTGCGTAGTATGAGAGGTTGTGGTAGGCTTTAGATCTGGTAAGAGTCAATTTCAACAACTGGGTGATTCTCAGACAAATGCAAGACCAACGTCCCTGTGACCACTGCCAGTGGCGATGACCGCAACTCCCGTGGACTCAAAATTATTAGTGAAATGCTTGAAAAAAATGACTGAAAAAAGTAATATTGGAGCTCAAAATTGGATCCTTTGTAAGAGCGCTGAGCGGATTTTCGACGGTTACCACTTTTTAACAGCTCAAATCCGGAAATACGAATGCAAATATGCAGTCACTCATATTTTCGAGCAGACACTTTTTGCCTGTGTGAAGCACTGCTTATACAACACAGTAAAATACACTATAATATAATAAAATTTAAAAACAATATCCACGACACAAAATACAGGATATGCATTGATGACGAAGTAAGAAAACCATGGACAAAGTCAATTTACTATGTCACCAAAGACAGTCTTCACAGTTGTGTCATATCTAGATATGGTCTATGGTAACAGCAAGTGCTGCAATCATCAGTTATTTTAAAAGTATTTCAAATACCCTGGAGCCAGATTCCTACCCTAGCAGCTGAATAGCAAGACAAAACATTGATGTGGTACAGATAACCTTCAACTCTGAACTGCAACTGCCAAAATTTCAAAATCTGGCAATAGTGCCACATATGTTGAAAATTACACAACATCATTTGACAACAGCTACACAGTAAAAGAGCAATCTGGAGCATTGAAATGCGCTGACGAATGCACCGTAAACGATGTGCTTCTAAGGTTGTTTGTATAATAAAAATGGCCACTGGATGGCGCAAAAACGTCGAATCCGTCCGAAAACAAAAACATGCCATAGCTTCTTTGATAGAAAGCTATTTACCAAATCTCAAAAATCAGGCGAGGAACTTCAGAAGGAAAACGGAAAAAAATCAAATTACCACTAGGAGGCACAGTGTTAGTTGAATCTGCCTGAAAAATGTCATTGTCGTCTGTAGTTAGCTGCACATAAATACACTTACTAACTTTAAGATTGTGCAGTGGGTTTTGGAGATACAGCTATGGGGGCAAAACAAAACAAAACTACCACTAGGAGGCGCCACAGTAGTCAAAGTCATCATCATCAACCGCTCTCTTCACAATGAGAACATATACACCAATTTTCAAAATCATCCTTAGAATGGTCTTGTTGATAGAGGGTTGGACGCCAAAAAACAGACCTGAAAACAGCAAAAATGGCCAGTAAGTGGCACAAAATACCTCCATTCCATCCAAAAACGGGAAGATAACGTCATCTCACCAACAAATGCCTATCTTCGAAATTTTATGAAAATAAATCTGTTGAGGACCTTCGAAGATACAGAGGTAAATGTAAAAAAATAAAATTGCCACTAGGGGCACACTGGTGTTCAGATCCATCCGAAAGTTGTCGTTGTCCGTTGCCAACATCATATAAATACACTTCTTAATTTTAGAAAAGATCCTCCAAACGATTTAGGAGATATAGCCATGGGAGCAAAAAAAACAAAACTGCCACTAGGAGGTGCCACAGTAGTCGAAGTCGTCGGAAAAATATCGTCAGCCGTCTCCTTCATAGTAAGAACATACATGCTAATCTTCACAGTCACTCTTAGAGCAGTTTGCTTGATAGAGGGGTGGATGCCAAAAAAAAGACTCGAAAACAGTAAAAATGGCCACCAGATGGCGTAAACTTTGCCGAATCCATCCAAAAACGGGAGGATAGCGTCATCTCACTAATAGATGCCTACATACCAAATTTTATGAAATACATTGAGTGCCTTTGAAGATACAGAGGTAAACGTAAAAAGTAATTGGATATGTCCGAAAGTTTGCTCATACTGTTCCATCCAGGAAAGGAAAACAAGTGCAAAATTTCATGAACATACGTCGAAGGGTTTTGGAGATAGAGCAGCGGACGCCAGATGGACGTCGGACGGATGCCCAACGAACAACGGACTGACGCCGGACAGATGGGGATGATGGCATAATGCGTCCACATATAACTATGTGGGCGCATAAAAAGTCATGCAGAGAAAGAAGCAAATATTTTAAACACCCCTGCCCTGAGAACTTTGAAACTAAGAAAGTAAGCTTTTCCTGAAAAACGAGCAGGACTATGCAGCGAACACTTACTTGTGTTACAAATTTTCAAACTAAATTATCAGCACTTGTAAATTAATACACAATCAATCATACTTACATGCTGAAATTGTCTCGTCCGAGCCATCTGAGCAGTCATTATCTCGATCACAGACATAGCTCATAGGTATACACTTGTTGTTGTTACAGGTAAACTGTTCACTTTTGCAGGTGACTTCCGCTGAAACGATTAATTGTGGAGTCATGCAAAGACTTTACTCTGACCAAAATGTTCCACAGATCTAAACTAACAGATTTGCCCCATGCAAGAACCATAGAGAAAGCATTCAGCACAACATCTGGTCAGGATATTTAATGTTTCCTTAATTACGGCAAAAATTCTCCAAACTGGAACGGTGAACATTCACTTTTTTGCTCAAGGTCGGAGCTTGTACCAAATTCTAGAAATACGCAATACTGGCTGTTCCAAATTCTAGAAATACGCAATATTGGCCGTTCCAAATTCAAGAATCACCTACTTTGCACATTGAAAACACTGTCCGAAATTTTGAGAAACTCGGTACATGCCAAAATCGCCCTTGTCCCAAATTACAAAATCAAGAAATTTTATTTTTGCTGCAATTTCTGAGTCTCAAATTCTGGTCTATCCCGAATTGGTGAATTGCTAACGTTGATTGAACACTTGGAAATTGAGACACTTAAAGATTATTTTCGTAGAATGTTGGAGACAAGTACACTAAATGTCAAAACTATTCATATAAAATTACCCAGAATTCCCCATACCAATGGTTGGGCAGACGACAAGTTCATCGTCAGAGTACTAAATTCCCGCATGACCATAATTAACAGTAACCTTAGTAACTTAAAGGTGGCCAAGGAATTATTTTTCCCTCGTGATACTTAATAGAAGTCACTTTTGCTATTAACAGGATTAGCCGCCGTGATGTGGGAAAATGTATTTTGTCCGATTACTTGCGACTTTTACTGTAGCAATGAAATCTTTTAACATAAAAAACTACTAAAATTATGGAAATGCTTTCATCGGCAAGAAAAAATATTAAAATAATACATCTTCCCATTTTGTGAGAAATTTCACAGCCAGGAAAAAAATTCACAAGTAGGTTTGGCAGGACAGAAAAATGGCCTCCATCATGTATAAGATCAGCGACGAATAAAACATTACAAACACACACCCATTAAACAAACATTGAGTTATAGTATACCACCATTCTACAACTGTTTCCCTCGACTTTATGAGACACACTAATCTTTGACTCATGCAGTTTCAACCCATTAACTAATTTAAAGTAAAGCTCTAGAATAGGTCGAGGAAGATTGTGGTGCAAACGTGAACGACATTGTTTACAAAACAAGACTTAATTCACTTTAGCATTTACAAGCAAATTCTAATTGCTGCTTTTACAAACACATTACTTAGCTAAATTAACTTTCCTATTTTCCTTAATAGTTAGCAATTAGTGAATGACCTGTATCATTACTAAGTTATTATGATAATTGTGCAAGATCAACAGCAGTCTCGGTAGGTGGTCCCTGCTTTTACTTGGCATCTGCTGACTAAAATAAAGTATTCTCAGCGGGTTATAGAATGGTAATTAAATTTAGAATTTTGCATTGGAATGACAATTAAAATAGCATTCAAGACAGCAATTACGGTAAAATGTTTCAGAGTGAGCAGGTTTGTGAGGTGTTGCATGTGAGGAACACTGATTTTACACTTATATGTGTAAATAACAAAACTTCTGAATTTTGCAAGCAAACTTTGATTGTACGATTTAAAAATTCCAACATCCCATCCAAGTAAAAGTGTAAAGTATAGAAGTTCAATAAAATACTAGCCTTATATTCTCGACGATATCAAGGAACAGCATATCTTGATAAAAACAATGGATTTAAACCAGCATGACACATTTCGGCGTCAAATAAAATAGCATCCTCAAAAGCAAAAACAGCAGCCACCACGTTTTAATGAATGCGGCAACATGTGAAGATGATTTTAAACCATCGTTTATGAACATAGACTTATAATGGTGAGTTGATGACCCTGTGGCTGGTTCTGAACCAGCCCCAGGGTCATCATGACAATGACTTATTCACTGTTGGAGCAGTGCTCAGTGAACAGTAGAAACACATAACAACCAAACCGCGCAAGCTCCAAAAATATAATATCCATTGGGGCAAATGGCAGTGTTCTGTTAGATGTCCACCCCTGAATTTTACAGCCACTAAAAATTAAGCTTCTTTTAATTATTTAAAGTGATCTTGGGTTTGGAAAGACCTTTTGTCCACTGTCACCCAAGACCAGACCTAATGCGTAGGCTTGACACGTGGGGTCAGTTCATTCATTGAGCCTCAACAATGAGTTAGTATAAAGTGTTTGGATTGTTTCATGGTTAGAAGCAATTAAGCAGGGTTGAACATTTTTAAATTAGCAAAATTATGGGCACCATAACGCATAACTGTTTTAACTAAAAGCTTCCTTAATAAGGATTGCAGACAGATTATTTTGACGTTTTACTCATGCTTCTTGCAAAGTTAGTGAATTAGACAAGTTTGCAGGGTGTTTCATGAAAAATTTGCATAATTTATGCTAACAGTGACCACCACTATTCAAACTTCTGTTTATGCTTGTAAATTCCTCATGCAGTACTACATGAAGACCATTTTGACATTCACACCCATGTTTTGTGGTCAACAAATTTAATGAAATCAGTTTGCAGGTCATTACACCGTAAATAAATTTGCATAATATATAATTTATGTAAATAAATGTCGACATTGTTTTTTTGAAATGTTCTCCCAGATACAGTTAATTATCGATTACGAGCATAATTCAACAAATTGCAATTAATTACCAAATTCCCACAAGTCACATTATGCAATGCTAGTTTTTCTATGAATAGCAGTGGTAAGCTGATTACTTAGCAACATGTTGTCAAGGGACACAATCAATATCTCAATTCCACCCATAGTCCCCTAAACTCCGTCCTGGATCAGCAGACAGCAAACCCGTGGTACAAGAGTGGCCTAGAGTTTAGGGGTACAAATCCTTAGATTTGTACCCCTAAACTCCCCGCCATGCCTCTAAATTCCAACTGTGAATTAGAGATACAGCCACAGAATCTAGTCCCCGGAAAGAAAGTTTGATCAGTGTGTATGGATCATTTTCAGAGCATGCATGGAGTTTAGGGGCGCAAATGAATCTGTACAGTGGGTAAGGTGTCTTCTGGTCCGAGCCTGGAGTTTCAGTGTCAGGGTCGTACCTGGATTTTAGAGGTGCGCTTGTAGAATTATTTAAACTCCTTGGTCGCGTACGTAACAAAGTCATTACTGCAGATAGTTCAGTTACCATCAGTATAAGCATAACAGTATAAGCGTGACTTCTATCAGGCCAAAACCTATAATTTTGCAGATATTTGGCAAAATACTTGTCAATAAGGTCTTAAATAACTTGAAGAACCATATTTTGCTGTGTTTGATTTAAACTTTATCCCTGGATTTTTTAGAAAACCCAAGTTTTAACACGACCAAGAGAGGTATAAAGTTTACAAAATGTTGCCATTTTGTCTCTGTAGAAGTGTCAGGAAGGCCGAACTTACGGCAGTTGTCCGGTTCGTCTTCACCGTCTGGGCAGTCTGGATCCCCATCACATACCCAGTTCCAGGAGATACACCGCCGACCTGGGTTGTGTTCAAGACGGCACTCAAACAGGTCGGCTGAGCATTCCTCTACAAACAACAAACGGTTGAGGACAAATTAAGCATTGATTCACACAAGCACTGATTCATAACATTCTACCTAAAATGATTTTGTTTAAAATGCATTGAGTTCACATGGCAAACTTGATATCGCTAAAACAGCTTCAAATTGTCGTTTGACACACGTTACACGATATGACACAACACTCAGCATGGTGTTCATTAACGCTCTCTCTTTTTAGACAGAAAAAAGCATAATTCTGGGAGGAATAAAATTATGCTTACGTAAGACCTTTTAAAACGTTCCTGCTTGAAACACTTTGGTTTCGCGTGATGAATTTAAAACAGTTTAACTCAAAGTGTTCTAGCTATATCACTTTCAAACTCTAAATGAATACAGCCCAAGACAGTGAGCATTTTGCTGAACCTCGGACACAACATCAATTTATTCTAACATTTTCCCACTATTCACACCAGAAAGCAGACTAGCTCTAAATCTCCAGCTTTATACAACAGCAAAACAACACAAGGTTACAATCAAAATGACCAATTTACTAAAATAACTATCCTTATAATCATTCTATTATTACCAATAACAGAATTATTTAAAGTTAGTGCATATGTATCACACATCAACTGATGCCATGTGCTTCTAACAGCTAGCAACAGTTACATGTACAAAACATGTATTTTAAATTAATCAACCTTCTATGTTAACTACAGTAACATCTCACCAATTTTGGACAAAAATAATTGTGAAACTTAAACTTTTGTTATTTTTCAAAGACTTGATTGTCGTGAATGCTGAAAATTCCTCAAAGCATTGCCTTTTCATAGTTTAGTATAGACAAAACTTCATTTATCTGCCATACTGTGTCCTAAATAGGTGATATTTCACAGTGATGTTTCAAAACAGGCCAACACAGAGAGGATACAATTACAGACCCCATTACTTGGCACGCGACTCCCTTTGCGAGTCAGGTCATGAAGTTGGCATTATGCACCCAAGCTTGTCCTGGTTAATATCATAATTTAATAAGCTTATCTACTTGAACAAGCACTGTCTTGTTTTTCATGTGTAACAACATTAGAGATGGCATTTCTGAAACTTCTACTGATGAGAATGGACACATTTTGATGCATCACATCTCAACTAATCTGGACACATCCCACTCACTTAATAGTGAATGAATGTAAAAATAGTCAGGAGACGTTGACCTTTGCCCTTTTCTAACGCATTGCTATTTTATAATAATAGGGACCGGACCCATATTTGTCATCATATCATTTTCATTATAGAACACTTTATTACCTAAGTCCCATCCACACACCGCCTAGCCTAGAACAACTTGCACAAGTCCAACTTAGTTACTATAACTAGGGTACGGCAGAAGTTGTTACTCAATGAACAGCTGATGCCAAAAGGGCGCAAAAGGAGACCTGTCTGTATGTAACCACAACAAATAATTACTTCCACCTTGCCCCAAGTTTGCTGCCACACAGCGACTAGAAGTTCAAGGTACCCTAGAACAAGTTACCTTACCTTGATAAAGTGCAGTAAGCTGTCACAAGTGCGGCAAGTTGTACCAGTTTAAATAGCGTCCACACAGCCCTCAAATCTAGTGACAATTCGTTCCAGGAGTAACTTGTTCTATGGTAAGTCTGTGTGTGGACAGCGCTTAGCATAAACCATTCATGTACCAACCCCCCGATTGTGTAAATTAAAAACAACACAACTTGCATATTTTAAGGCATAGCATTACAAAATGCAACAAACGCATAAGTTAGAGTTGTTCTGCTCTTTACGCATAGCCTAAAATACTGTTTTTACTGTCCGCTGACTTTTCATTAAAAGACTGTAAAGTTTTTTAAAATCTTAGTTTTGAATTACATGAAGTTTTGACTATATTGTTAATCGGGGAAGGAAGACAGACGGGGACTCAACAAACAGGTTTTTAACTTCATTTTTCCAAGTACTACACATATCTACACAATGGTAGAAGCATGCATAATATATTTACATGAAAATTGTGTATGCTAAAAATTCTTCAGTTCGGGACACACTGTGGCAGACAGGTGAAATTTCTCAACAAAAACAACTTTTTGGGAAAATTTACTTTTCTTTTAGCATCCAAAAAGGGTTTCCCAAATTCTCGGGGCATCTATGTCAGCGTTTTATGACCCCAAGTTGAATTGCTATAACACTGTAGTAGGTTACTGTGGAGACATGGGTCAGCACTAGTTTTTGTATCTTGCATCACTTTTAAACCAACATTTTTATTCAGAGCAGGGCAACCAGCTCCCAGGACTTCTGTTAGCAGCTTAAAGGAGACAACCATGCTTACTTTTACTTGCTTACTTAATTTGCCCATCAAAATGTTGAACTGGGCTGGGCATCCTAACTAGAATGTCTAAACTTGATTTACTGTCCAAATGTACACCCTGGACACTCCCTAGATGTGAATGTCTGGACTCTCTACAAATACAGCCTGTTTTTTTTTCTAGTTCCCTCTCTAAAAGGGCGTGTATACTAATGTTTAAGCTCCACCCTTTGTTAAAAATACAGCCAAGTACCTTCCTGTTCAACTAAGTCATTTTATAACTATTCAAGTCAGGTCTATATTTTGTTTGAACTAACAAATGAATTTTAAATGCTAATTTTTACCTATACAGAATCATCCCTAAATGACAGAACAAGCTAAGGTGAATTGACCTTGGTTTTTCCAATTTTGCTTGCAGTCTTCCAAATAAGAAGCACAGGAATTCTTGTGACTGTTTGTTTCAAGTTAACTTTAAACGTAAACAAAACTTTCAACATCTTGATTTTGCTTCAAGTTTTCAAAAGATAGACATTACTAGTTTACATTCAGCCAACTGTTTGACCTATTTTGTTAATACTGCGTTATAGTTTTAACCTTAACAAGTTGCTTCAATTCCATCGTCTACTGCTTGAAGTAACATGTGAGTCGCATACCACCACATGAGGAACTGATAAAAAGACCATCAAGTCAAACTACTTATAACTGAGGTATCATAGGAATGGCAGTTCAACAAATAAAAATTACAAATTTCAACAACGATTCTCACTGAGAGCCCCATTATACCAAAAGTTCGCAGTACAATATACAAAATGTCACAAAAACTGAATGGGATCTGACTAAGCATTGTAAAGTGCGAGTGAGAACCAGTAGATGTCGTCGCATGTAGTCATGTTTTGGGTCAAACTTGACCCTTCCTGCAAGAACCCAGCCGGGTTGAATTTAAAGAGGGGGCTTGGACATTTTGAGAATGACTTGGTGACTTCGTGTGGCAGAGATTTTACGAAAGCATTAGTTCCAGCATTGAACCTACAGTAGTTTTTCACTTATTTAGCAACTAGTATGACCGTCCAGTGTAATTTTATGTTGTACAATTTATCCACTAAAGTAAGAAAGTTTTAGTCAATTTTTAGCATAATTTGCAGTGTATGGATGTCAAAAAAAACCCACAAAATTTTATTTCTAATGACGTAGTCTGTTTTTGGAAACTGGCAGCTTGAAGTTATTGTTATGCAACATACCCTACTAATTTGAAATGAAGTCCTAACAAGACAAGAAAATTTTCGAGACCAATTTTGTAGCGGTAAGGGGCTTAGTCATAATTATACTTTTTGGAAACTTAAACAGAATACAATAAGCAACAAAGATTTCTTGAAATTATTTACTCATCTTTGACATCCAAACTTAACGACTTCTGACCAGGTGAATTTCAACAGCAGAAGTCACCCAAAGTGCCCCCAAGACAGAGGCGACACCAACACCACTGTCAATTCTACACCTTGAAGTAATTTGCTACCTCCTAAGCGGTCAAGTATGAAGTAACAACAATTAGGAGTAGTTATCTCCCAGTAACATCCTGTAATGCGAGGAATGAGCCTAGGGCATAATACTATAGCTGTTCATTGAAGCTCTCTTGGGACATTTGTCCAGCGCTGAAGGGTGGAGTAAACGGTTTGAGAAACAAATTCTGCAGCTGGACTCTAATAGGAATGGAGGCAAGAATTCAACTTGCAGGGTCACCGCACTACGTAAACACTAAAGCTAGGAGAACAGATAACGGGGCCCAGACCAACTCTGCTTCACAGATGACTGATGAGAGAGCAAACAAGTTTCTTTCTCCATCCAGAGTGAGGCGTACCTAGTGCAGCCTGAATTGTGTTGTGATAGCAATGTGTATCTGCAGATCTTAACTAAACAACAAGTATTACAAACACTTCTGTTACAGTGGAAAAAGTCTAAACACTTCTGGGCTGCTTTAATAGAACTTAAGGGCACAATGTTTTTGAATACAGGGATATCTGAAGCAGTACAGCTCCGTGCATGTAGAACAATTAGATGTTCTTTTATCGCATCCTGACAATTTCAGAGCGCCATATATCTCAGTTTTGAGCTAAACAACAGACGAAAAATACCTGGAAGAAATGCAAGTCACGCCCCACCAAGATATAAACGCAGATGTTGGGATGAAATTATGTGTAAACAACTGTACCATTTCACGTGAATATGCCAAATCTAATTTTTCTTGTCTTGCCAAGTACAAAAAACTAGTACAGAAAGTGCCACCTACCAACAACTTTCAACATTACCACCTGCCGTGGGAAGTTGTTCGTGCCGTTAATCTTGACGGCGCACATGTAGCTTCCAGCGTCGGCGAGACTAACATCTTTGATTGTCAACTTGTACGTGACCTCACGTGAGCTAGCACGCACGACATTTAACTCATACTTTGAAGCACTCAGTCCACGCACTAAGCTGGTGTTTCTCGAGATGCCAACTTGTAGCACCCTTCGATTTAATAATGACCATTTTACCTGCAGTAGGAAACAAAGTAAATATTTAAATTCATGGTGTTTTAATTGGGCAGTATGATACAGCACTGCAGGACTATAGAATATCATCCAAATTTGGCATCACATCTTGAAGTGGTTGATCGTATTCAAATAAAACTTTCAGGCACTGTATGTTTCTTGTTCCGTTCTAAAAAAGGATGTACGTCCAAATTGTTTTGAAAATGTTCCACTTTTGCAAGAGGGGACTATCAAAAGTCGGACGTTAATGAATCTTAAGAACGAAATCAAAAACTGCATAACACAAAAGTAACGTGATAAGCTTTCACACTGAACATGTCATTGATACTATTGTTTTACTAATACTGCAAGTTTACTTCAGGCTATGTTGTGCACGGCAGGGTCATGTGATAAAATCAATGGAAAATTGGTAAAAATCAAATCCTTTCTACTATCAGAAAATATATTAAGGGATGAATCATGCTTGTATATTTCTGGCTGAATGAACAGAACTGTTGATAAGGTGCTACATCACCTTAAATGCGTGTATACCGGTAAAAACAAAATTGCAAATACATTCCACAGCCTTTACCAAACCGAGCATTCTCGGAAAAAAGATAGCCATCATCAAAAAAACAACGGTGTAAACTGCGTCTAAACTTTTGGTCGTAACCGGTGATCAAAATACATTTTGTTATCTTCCCCTCTGTTGACAGAGTCTTGATATGTTATATCACGATAAAACAAGAGAACAATTCCGGGTACCCCATCCAATACGGTACAGTACGAGCCAAAAGTATTCAGACAAAATGCTCCCGAATTACCCATCATGGCGGCCGGGCAGGAGCTGAATTCACCGTCAGAGTACTCCTCTCTCATGATCAAGAATTAAGGGGAGTTAACAGGACTGTTAGCACAGCAATTAAGCTATTCTGTACTCCGAATTTTGCCGCCCTTATATTTAACTGGCTTTAACTGTACAGGAAAGTAAAAGATAAGGCGGTAATAATTCCATGCAGTTTTCTCCATGGCGCATCATCCTCCGCTTTATTGACAAAATGTGTGCAAATAGCTCTGATGCACCAGCCATGAGCTTCGGATGACAGATTGGCAGTCAACAATTAGAGACCAACAGATGTCCCCACAACCCGAACTTGCATGTAATACAGACTTTTTGAGAACTACATGTAAAACAGGAAGTGATACACTAGTAACAACGCTAAGTTGGACACGGACCTTACCAAGGAAATGATTTTCATTTTTAACTTCTACGCTAAAATCTCGCCAATTAAGGAAACAACATGGATGACAAGTGAAATTTTGCTTTCTCATTTTTCTATGGAAGATATTTAGCACCAAATTAACAGGTTTTCCTGTTCAAGTTCTGTTACCATAGCTACCACCTCATGTTTTGTGAAATAAAAGGCATTCATAACATTTGCAAAAAATCCTTGAAAAATCAAGAAATGGAAATTTTAGCAAATATCTTTGCCCAACATTTTACCATATTTTGATTTACGCATCAACTTTGTGAACAACCACATGTTTAATATACAAAAATATGATATTAGGCAATAAATTACATTTAAAAAAGGCACAGACACGCAAGAATGCCAAGACAAAAAAGAAATATCAGAATTAGAACTAGTTTACTGAGAGTCATCAGTCTCGGCTGGCTAAAATACTACATTTTATGAAAGGTAAGCAAATGTCTTTGTACATAAAACATTTGGGTAAATGTCTTCCGACACCTGGGACATTTGTGGCAAATGCCCAAGTGATTACCTTTGATATGACCTTATACAGTAAGTTGTTAACAGTAATTTTTGCTGTTAACAGAATTGACTGTTATGATGGGGAAAACGATATTTTGTCTGATTACTGTTGTCTTGTACAATACATGCTGCAGCACTGAGAAAGTTAATAATTTTCCAGATAGCTAAACAAAAAAACACCAGACTAAGAAAACAGTATCATGTGACCAAAAAAGCCCGTATGGTGGCTCTTTTGGAAAAATAAGTCCAAAAAAGCCCCCAACAGAGGCTCTTTTGGGACCGCCTTGCATACCCGGATGTGGAAAATATGGGCAATATGTCAATATTTCTCAAATTTTCATCTGGGGAAAAACAAACATTTCTATAAATAGCAAATATAGATTGATTTTCTTTTGCGTCCACCCTACTCACCGTATTAGGGCCCTGATTCCTGACGGTACAATTCAGCGTAACTGATACATTCTGTCTGTTGACCACTTGGACATCACTATAACGACCAACAATCTCTGGGTAACCAACAACTGCAACAGACAAGAAACAATGGATGAAAATGGGTTCAGTGAACATTTTACTTGTGACTTGAGCACTAAGTGAGGTGAGGCTATCGATCAACCCTGTGTCTTAGGTGACCGACACTCACTGGACACTGGATAGCCCCGTGTGATTAGGGGCCAGACTCTCACTGGATAGCCCATTTGTGAGGTGCCTGACTCTCACTGGACACTGGACAGTCCCATGTGTTAGGTTTCCGACCCTCACTGGACACCGGATAGCCCTGTGTGTTAAGTGCCGGACAATTACTGGATAGAGGAGTTCCGTGTCATGTCCATGGTATCATTACATTGAACAATACCTCAAACCTGACGGCATTACAAATTAATGTTTATTTACAGTAAAACCTCACCAATTTCAGACAAAATGATTGTCAAAATTCTCAAGCGGTTTTAATATTGTGAGCAGCCATAGTTTTTCAAAATATTTTCGGTAGCCAGCTATGGTACAGAACCAAGATACGACAAAGAATCATTCTCTGGTATTGAATATCATTTATGAAAAAGGTGAAAATAAAATTCACCTGTTCACCCGTGTCCTAAATTGGTTAGATTTTACCATTATCTTGGGGAGCGGTGGCTGAGGGCTAGCTCTTAAAATACCCTTTGGCTGTATTATCTCATAACAACGAGGACCTAATAACAATGCAATATTACTAAAGGTTAAGAGGCATTATACATTATTATTACACTTGTGCTAAGGCAATCGGCTTAGCTTATCTCATCACCAGTTCAAATCACAACAGGTAAAAAGTAAGAACAACAACATGATGTGAACTAGTACAAGTCTGTGTGCCAACACCAGGAAGCCAGTCTTGTGCATGATTCAAACAGTGAAACACATTTTTTCAAAATATTTTCAAAAGGCAGATGTGGTACAAAACTTAACACGGTAAAGCATTAATTTGATGCTTAATATCTTTTATGAAAACCACAAAAAATATAATTTCAATTGTACGCCACATTGTGTCCTAAAATGGAGAGAGTCTAACACGGTATAAAAGCCCCGCCATATTTCTTCAGAGACATCCACTTTATTACCAGAAGTATTCAGATTAACGCCCTGGGAAGTTAAATTGGGTCTGGGCGCTTAACCGGACACAGGCGCTTAAACATGAAATTTCAAGAAACTGGCGGTGGCCTGTTACCCGAACACGGGCAACAAACAAATGCCATATTTGTACTTCAGAATACAAGTCCAGCCACATAACCTCCAGTCGTGCATTACTTTGTGAAGCGCTCTAACATCACAAAATAAAAATCTTCACCCACTAGCACATCATTTTGAATAATGTGACTTGTGCATTGACTGTGACTTGTACCTTGACTGTGACTTGTGCACTGACTGTGACTTGCGCACTGACTGTGACTTGCGCACTGACTGTGACTTGCGCACTGACTGTGACTTGTGCACTGACTGTGGCTTGTGCACTGACTGTGACTTGTGCACTGACTGTGACTTGTGCACTGACTGTGACTTGTGCACTGACTGTGACTTGTGCACTGACTGTGACTTGTGCACTGACTGTAATCTCTTTCGTATAAGCAAGCTGTGGTAGTTGCCCTTGAACAAGTTACACCCGCAACAAGTTGTCAGTTGGTTTAGTAGTAATCTTTTAGCTGAGACAACTTGACACACCTGTGACAACTTGCCCCACCTTACCGAGGTAAGATAAGGAGAACTGTAAGTCATAGAGTGCATGCAAATCTGCACACAACACCGTAGTAATTACCACTTGTGAGTTTGCCCAGTTAAAATATTAGGAGTGTCTAATCATTCTTGCAGGTTTGCCACATGGTGTAGGGTATGCAGTGTGGACACAAAGCTGAACGGAGAGGAGGGGGGGGGAGGTTCGAGGGCAAGTTATTCTGAAGTAACTCCTAGTGTTGACACCAATTAAACTGTTTTTATTGTTTATCGCTTCAAGTCCACCTCATGACACTTATAAAATTGATGATTAGCCAACTTACAAAAAGCATCCTTCAATTAAGAACAAGACCAAGAGCTCTAACTGATGAATTTTTTTATTTTTTCCAACGACTCGTGACATCTCGCTATACACAATGCAAATTTTACTCAGTGGACAACATGAAATTCCATTTCCAGTAATACTGTTTCCTGTTTAAAAACAAACTCACAAGAAATGCACAGTCACCCAAGGCAACGCGTGATATCGCCATGCGTTACAAGTGAAGTACACAATTAGACTAGTTTTTTATGAATGTCGCGGATCTACGAAAGACAACCCAGTTTAAACTCCCACTCTTACAGATTGCTTTAAATTTGAAGAATCTGATCTTTGGGCCTCCAATGCCCAGAGCAAACTCACAGTCTCAATTAGATTATGTCAGACAATGTCACCTGTTTCCTATCTTCAGTATAAGTCTGTGCAGGTCATTCAACCATATACATGTGTGTGATGACCTTGTGCCCAGTGTGAGAGTGAATCTTGATGTAGTAACTGATAAGTGACAAGTCTTGGTTTCTGAGTGAACTTATAACTTGCTGGCCCATCATGGCAAAAGTATGGTGATTATTGGTTAAATAGCCACTTCACACGCGAGATTAAATAAAAAGTTGGACAGAAAGCAGGCAATTTTGTTTTGTCATTGAATGGAGAGCATGTTCCTAAGTATAATAAAGTATAGCAGCAATCAAATAGTATGGTAACCCTTCATTATTTAACGCAAAATGTGCTGCTGTCTGATTTCTTCACAAAAATGAAAACTAAGAAAATTTTAGTTTATTACTTTTATGTAAGTGTGTAGATGTCATAAAGCAGCTTTTGACACTTTTTCATTATTTGCAGCCTTTGGTAAATAGAAAATGACCATTTTGACAATTATTGTTGTGCAAAATAAGCGAAGAATAGTGGTAAATGCTATTGAGCACAACTCACAATAACCAAGCTGCAGAGTTGTATTCATGAATAGTCCCTAAATTTGAAAAACAATATGTTCTGCAAGTGGACGACTTGCACTAATGAGGTACCTCACATAGGCGCATAATCGGCACCCTGCTGTGTTATTCCCCCCCCCCGCCCCCCCGCATCGGTCACAGACCTCACTAGACCCTGGTCAGTGATTTGCAATGGATGATGTTCATCACAGCCCGCATACCACTTCATATTAACGTCATTACAATACGTTGTATTCCTAATTTATTTGGCCAAACTATCAAAGAAGTAGGGTAAAATCTCACAAAGTTAGTGACAACATGGACAAAAAGTGAAATTATTTTTTTTCATTTTCTTAATTATTTATTATTTATTAATGTAATATTTACAATGAGGGTAACCCATCAGTTCACACTGCTTTCCATAGGGGCCCCCATAAAAGATAACGCTAGATAAATGTTTTGGTCATTTTATAAAGGTCTATACCATAGCTCTCATCAGATTCAGAGACTATTCACAACAACGTTGGAAGCCTTTTAAAAAATGAAAATGACCAATTTTAGTAATTTTTGAGACTTCATTGTATGTCACCATCGTGACAGTTCCAGTCTGAATATAAGGGAAATGCAGACATTTTGGAAGCTGAATATTGAGTATAGCTTAAGACATTGTGCTTTTAATAGAGCACTACATTTTTCAATTTTCCCTCAGCAAAAATACCTGTAGATCCCTGGTTATCTTTCAGAAATATTTTACTAACTTGAATACCGTTACCTGGCATGTGTGTACTATTGTGCAACAATAGAAAGTGATGTAAACAGCTAGGGGTGGTGAAAACTGAAAATTTGAAAAACTAGGGAGTGGCATTTAGGCAAACGCAGGTGCTATCCGTACACAGTTGCATATCAAGAACACTGGAGCAAAAAAATATTTTTGAAAAAAATCATCAACGAGTCTAAATATGCCGACAGTGAAAAGTACTTCCTCCCTGATACATAAGGACTGTTATATAAAAGATCAGGACACCTAGTACAGAATATTGACCAAGCATTAATAACAAAGGTTACACAACCTGGTGCTAACAATAGCAGGGTATTTCTCAAAACATCCCATTGCATCACCCTGCGAGCAGAAGCTACCAGGGAGCAATGGCATATGCTCACACAGCATTGGAGACAATTTACTTGCTAAAATAGTTCACAAAAACATTACCATGTCAACAGGCACACTTCCTAAGTACCCATATCACACATAGCCAAACAAATACTCTCATTAGCAACATAACAGCCAGTAAGCTGGAACCAGAGAGATCTAAACCACAAACAGCCACAGGCAGATTTGAGGATTTCAAGAGCAAGTCAACATTGATATGGACAAGGCTGAAGGCTCAACAGAACTCAATAAATGCAAACTGGAACCAGTCCACACGCTCAATCACAACCAGATATCAAATAGAAAACTTATTGAAATAAGAAGTTTGTTGCAAAAACAGCTGATAAATGAAAAATATGACTTATATAAAATAACTTACATAACAAAACTTTGTAAGTTCTATGTCTGACAAGCACAAGCTGATACCAATTGTCATATCTCGAATTCAACTCTCATTTGTGGAGATAGAAAATGCACTCTATGACCAAACAAATTTTCGAAAGACAGGCGATTAGTGCACTTGTGAGCAGAGTCAAGTGAGCAACCATAGATCATAGGCCACATGAACAATTTTCAAATGTCATCAATGTAGCTCTCACTGTGCGACAGTTAAACTTTATTGTCTTATTTGGCATTTGCATGACCTAAGGTGAATATATTTTCCTGTAAAATACTCAATACCACGCCATAAGTGAGACAAGTACCCTACTGACGTGCAGCATTTTGGGTAAATACAGCGCACTCACACGAGGCACGGCTTGTACTTCGGAAAGTGGCGATAGTACTCGGGTCTAATTCATTGTTGTTGAATGCACGTAGAATCGGATTCCAATCACAGAACTGATCACATCCAGTGTTTAAGAATTTTTTAACTTTAGAAAAAGTAAAAAACAATTGCTAGAATTGACAATATTTCATTCATTCATAAAGACTAAAAATTTTATGGCAAATGTTTAAAATTTCACTTAATGCTAACTTGTAAAGTCATTTTTGTCAAAAAATTGACAAAATGAAATTCTATTGATCTGAAAAATTGGTTAAATGGAAGGATTTTTTTCAGTCAAAAAAACAAACTATTTAAAATCACAATTTGTTTAGTTTTTTCAATCTTGAAAACACTGACAATAGCCATTATCCAAGATGTTGAAATTTGCTGTGTCACTAGGTTGTTTGTGTGCAAACATGTAGCACCACCTGCATGTAACTTAAACAAATATTTTGAAGTAGTAGTCTAATTTCAGTGTTCTTAAGTTCATTTTTGACAAGTCTAAGATTTGGCTCAATTTCCAAACTTTGAAACTTCCACATGCGGTAAGTTAGTCAAAATTAAGACAAAACTTTAGTAAAAAACTTAAGTCAAACTTAAGACCTATTTCTTGGAACGGACTTGAGACAAATTTAAGTTTTGTATTAAAATTGGCTGAAATTTAAGATTTGCCTTAGCTAGGTCAGTTCTCTTGGAACGGGCCCGTTAACTGCCGTACACATGTTTCTTATATGTACAGACAGGATACTGTTATTCATACAATAGCCCTCCAAATGTTCACAAAAGTAACCTCTTAATCATACCATGACTGCACTCATTTTTTTCAAAGACTTGGAGTAAGCCAAATTATAAACAGAACAGATATTGCTGCACAGGAGCATGTGATAAAGTTATCTGTGTACACAAAAATGTCACCAAGACAGAACACAAAAACTACGATGGACAAACGAAATTTTATTACAAAAGTTTCATAAAAGACAAGTAGCACCAAATTAATGCTTTAAATCAACACTCGTTCAGCTACCAACAGGAAATGTTTTAAGAAACGGTACGGTAGGCATTCAGAGCGTTATAAAAAGCGTGAGCTTTAAAACGATCAATTTTGGCTATTATTTCTGTGACATGATCTACGTTCATGTACGTCTGTTCACAAGTAGACCTTAAGTTTTGATTGGCAGATGGTCCCCCACGAAAGCACAAGTGGCCTCTCCACCAGGACACACATGACAATTCCTAAGTAGCAAATATGTTGTCTTTGATTTACCATACAATTCATTTGAAAATGGTAGGGATATGCCTCCAGTGCAGGCTGGTATGTATTCCATCACCTTTAGTGTTTTGTTCTATCACGATTAAAGTGGTCGCCATTTTCCCAGTTGTTTATGTTCAATGGCCAGGATGTTGTACGTGAAAACACATCCCCTCCTCAAAATGTAGGAGACCCCCCCTCCTCCTCTCCTGATGTGTTAAGTCCAGTTTAGACTTCAACTTTTGGCCCGGCACCACTGACAGGGAGCAAATTGATCAGTGTCAAGCGGCCGTTTACACACACAACTCAGTAACAACGGCCGTTTACACACACAACTCAGTAACAACGGCCGTTTACACACACAACTCAGTAACTGTGGCAAGACGGAAGTTGTAGGCTGGAGAATGGAATGCACATGAGTGGGTTTACACATGACAGGAGTTGCAGAGACAGAGAACCCGTATGTAGGTCATTGCACAAGCACAGTAGAATTGATCCTTACCGCCTTGCGCCAGTTTCACGTTTAGGCATATGATTGACACAAAGCAAGATGATCAAGTGCAAATCGCTCCACCTCACAAAACGGTGGCAAAACTTGTCACCGCGGTGTCAATTTGCTCCAGGTCAGTCCTGTTTACACACATACTTGCGCTATAACATCTCGTTCCGTGTCAGCTGATCACTGTCAACTTTTGTAGTGTAGACGGCATTTTAGTGACTAAGACAAAAATAATGGACTACAAAAATTTAGAGATAATATTACAGTAAATAGTCCTCAACTGGGCCATCATTGGACAACTGTAGTCACTGCCATTGTTGACATATAAAACCAGAGACAAACTGCGAGTTCATGAAATCAGAAACTCAGACAGTAAAATCACCTAGATTCAGCCTCCCTAGACCACAATAGGAGAGATTAATACAGATCAATGGATATACCTGACCAGGTTTGAACCCGTGCCCATTGGGTGCACCTGATGATAAAAAGTGTGCCTTTTTCAAAAAGTTGTGCCCAGCAGGCTTAGTGTAATAAAAGTGGTAACATATGAAACAGAAACTCCAAGGGCAATCGAAATAAGAACAGTCGTGTTTTACCTGACTGGCTGCAAGTTGACTAGAAACCTGTATTTTTGGAAGCGTTGTGTTTTAAAAGATGCATCCGTAGGACACACTGCTGCAATGTACCTTCGCCTTTTTATATTCAATGAGCTAATGGCCCAAAGGCACAGTCCAGAAATATCCCTGTAGACCTAATAAAAATTGGCAAGTTAACATTTAATTACTGAGTTACCTGTAATAAAAGAGTACAGTAAGGAGCTTACGGTACTTCAAAACTAAAACTGTGGCTAAAAACTAAGATATATGTATTGGTAATTAGCTCAAACTACATCAAAGACAGAATTAAAATAGCATGTCTTACGATTACTTCCGTTATAAGGTAATATTGATCAAGCTTGTCGCAGAATATCAATTTTTATTAATGTTGCCCAGCCTGAGATGTCGTTATTCGCAATCAGAGAACTTGAAACTAAGAACCTAGACAAAAACAGCAAGCAATGTCAGTTAACCAATCCAAGTAAGAACAAGAACATGTCAATGTAAAGTGGGTTTACACTTACAAAGTTGACACGAATCAGCTGACACTGAACAAGTTGTTCCAGTGTGTAAATGGATAGACACGGAGCAAATTGACACCGCGCTGACAAATTTTTGCCACCCGTTTGTGAGGTAGAGCAATTTGCGCCTGAACATCTTGCGCCGCGTCAATTTTAAGTCTAAACGTGAAACAGGAGCAAGGCGGAAAGGATCGTCTCTACTGCACTTGTGCAATGATCTTCATACAGGTTCTTTGTCTCTGCAACTCTCGTCATTTGTAAACCTGCGCATGCGCGATCCAGTCTCTCTAGCCTGCAATTTCCGTCATGCCACGGTTAGTGAGTTGAGTGTGTAAACGGCCGCTTGACATGGGTTAATTTGCTCTGTGTCAGTTGCGCCGGGCCAAAAGTTGATGTCTAAATGGGACTTATTAGACAAAAGATCGTAAGAAAGAGGAATTGGTGGTATGATAATAAATCAAACATAGACCGACGCCTAGGGCACATCAGGTCATGGACCGGGGGGGGGGGCAACATTGCTCTCCATCAGCCCATATGACATGTAACCCTCAATACAACATGATGATGTCACCTTCCGAGCACAATACGTAATACGTATAATCTTTCAGTGTTCAACAGACATCATTGGGGGCATCCATCAAAACCAATCGTAATAAAAACAACAAAAAACCGTGCTCAATTAACACCGCAGAAATAACAACTGATATCGTAGGCCCTCCACCAAGCCATCACAGCTCACAAGGAAACTGAACAACACCACTTCAAAAATCAATCAAACATTCACACCATATTATCACAGCTCTCAACAGTATCTTTTCCAGGTAAGGGAGTTGTTTTCATCATTTTGCAATTATCGAGATAAGAAACCTCGTTAGTGTTAGTTCATCTCGTCGCTTGGTTCTTGATTTATTCCCTATAGAAAATTACATCGAAATCCATTCAAAATCGTTCTCCGTATCGAATTTCGCATGCACAAGACGAGGCAGATGAGGAAACAAACCCACAACTGCGTTCCCTACCAGAGATTGCAGCGATTCCAACAAAATTCCAAGGAAATGCAGGCAAACAGTCTCCAGGGAAGAGACAAAAACATGGAAACAGATGCGTACCACGGGTGATGATAAATAATGCAAAACGATTTGGATAAAAAAACATTCAGAATCGTGCTTGGCTTTCTAGTATTATTCAATTAGGAGTGCGCGTACATCAGTCAAGCCCAACATCATGTTCTTGAGCTGCTTTTCATCGATTGCGCGGCATTACTTAAGATATGACTATCTCCCAATACTAGTTGCATAGGTTTGCGCATCTTATTGTCAAGAAGAGCATATTTCCGGACAAAGCTAGCGTCCAAAAGGCAGATGTATTCCAGATGCTAACAAAGACCAGAGCTCGGGCTGTGTTTTTTGTCCAATTTCACTTCAGTGTATTTTTATAAAATTAATACGACATAACTGTCTTGTCAAATCTGTTCGAATACTTGAAATGGCTGTCAATTGTGACAACTTAAATTCCTTCCTGTAGTTATAAACTTTGGAGTACATATGAAACTAACAACCTTTAAACTACTTAAAAAATCTTGAGAAGTTCACAACCTACAGCCTAAAGACATAATTTATTAAGAGCGAGCACTTCTCTGCAATGCATGGATTAAAGCAAGTGATTCATTCATATCACGACACAAACCAAGTCCTTGTCATAAAAGCTTGCTTCAAGACATTCACCCCAAATACAAGTAGATTCATGAACTTTGTCAAAGGCATTTGAAATGAGCTTGTATTACTAGATCTAAATTATTGAATTACACTGCAAATATTGCAGTTCCATCCTGTCATGTCTGTATATAACACTCATGACATCAATAGTAAGCTATTAAATGTCTGTGCAATTCACAGCTGATTGAAAACAATCATTCCTTGGGGAGCAGTGGTATGACCTTGAGAAACTAGTTCACTTCAATCTTGTCTAGATTTATCAGCCAGAGACCAACAGACAGTGATTATCAGAGGACTGTCTATAAGGTAATATGACTCCAACACACCTTCAAAGCAGTGATCACTGGGATGGTATTCTTGTTGTTGCTTAGCAAAGAAAAAGGTACTTGGCTACCTTGGTTACCAAGGATCAAATTTCTTAAATAATTTACAAGTGTTGACAGTGGACCCAAAAACTCTGTATTGTCAAAATCGTTGACGAGCACATAATAACGTATTAAACAAAAACCCAAATCTTCGTCATCATGACTTTTTTCTAAAAAAAATCTGGATTTTTCGCAGAGATCACCACGTTTTACTGTCAAGTGGAAACATGATTTTTACGCAAACAATTGTCAATTTTGTCCATTAGCTACAAAAGCATAACTTGGAATTTCCTTTTAAGGACTTTTAGCCTAAGAGCTCAAAAATAAGACTACTTCCGCTTTATCAAAAATATTGACATTTTCATTTTGACTGAGAACTCTGGCCAAAAGGCTTTTGAAAAAAATCAAAGACACTTATTGTAGCTAAAATAAAAAAACAGAATATGCAAGTTTCGTGTGAAGAAACTCATACTTGTGGAAAATATGCCAATCTCAATGAAAAATTTTTTAGAAATAGTATAAATCATTAACATGTGGGCATTACTGTTGCGCACAAAGTAAGAATGTTTGACTGCCAAGGATTTTAAAAATATTTAGCTTTACAAGTCAACACTCATTATTTAAACAGTTATTTACAAAATTTATCCTTGGTACCGGAAGGGAGCCAATTAGCTTATTATACCACACTATCATTAGTCTTTGATTACATCCTGCATGAAGAGGTCCCTGTGATAAACAGATATTAAGTGCTTCTAACACACATCTTCTAAAAACCATGGTACTTCAACCAGGGTGCTAAGCATAATAAATTACGGGTTCTTTTACTAATCAGCACAGTGCATTGCTGGTACTATGTATAGACGGGGGTTTATTTTTTTCTACATAAAACAGACATTGAGATAGGAAGCAAAAATGCATTAAGAACATAATTGCTGCATTTCAAACAGGATGCCAATTGTTGCATGACTAATTGTTCCATAAAGAACCTGTGTACTATTGGTTCTGAATGGCAGCACTTTCACTCTTCTACATAAAACAAGCCCTTACTATAGGACAACTCTTCACCCATCTAGTACACCATACGACTGACGAGCGAAATAACATTTCGCCAAACTTCTCCACAAAAAGATTACTTCAACAACATGTTAGTATATCATCAGCTGAGTGTATGCAGTGTAGATGTCACAAAACAAAATTTGGTAAAGTTTCCATCACTTGCACAAAGATAACCAGCTTTAGAAAATTGGAAAAATGACAATTTAAAACTGACAAATTTGGCAATTATTATTGTGGGAGAATTACTGTACGACTAAAAATTAAGAATACATTTTAATTTGAAGATTTGTTTCTAAAAGCTTGTCAATGTTTTTAAGTTGACTTTACATGACTTGTCATTATGCTCCCTGAATGTATTACGTAACTAACCTACATAGCCAGTCATATTACATTCAAAGGAAAATATGACAACAGTTTACAAGGGACTAATTGAGTTTGGCACAAGCAATAACTACCAATCAAGTCTTCATAAGGCCAAGGCTGGGGACTAATCGTTTTACTTGAAACATACAAAAGGGTGTCCTGATCTAATCTCTGTACTTGAAATCAAACTTGAAATTATTTTTGGCCTTTTCTTTTNGGTCACATTTTCTTCGTCTATTCACAGTTATTCCACGACCCATCTACCATATCTTAAGTTGTTTTAATGTTTTAAGCGTAAAATTCACCATAAGAACTCCAGTAAGTTTTAGCGTGTGTAGCAAAGACTCGGGGCAAAACAAGAGCAATATGGCGGGTTTTGCCCCCTTTCCGGTGACGTCACAGTGACTAGCGAGAAACTCGCAAGTGAGCTATTGAGTTTGGCACAAGCAATAACTACCAATCAAGTCTTCATAAGGCCAAGGCTGGGGACTAATCGTTTTACTTGAAACATACAAAAGGGTGTCCTGATCTAATCTCTGTACTTGAAATCAAACTTGAAATTATTTTTGGCCTTTTCTTTTCTAGGTTTGTGTAAACCATAGAAGTGGCTATTAGTCTGTGCTGGAGTACATAATGGCTTGGTGCATAACTTTTTTATCTTAGTGTGCACTATTCAGCATAAGGTTATAAGTTTGAGTCTGAATTTGAAATTTCAAGTTTTTACTCTAAATCTCCAGTTTGTAGCATGTCTGCAGGAGTCACCAAAAGAAAACTTGGACTCGAAACTTGTATGCATAAACCCTAATGTACTCGAGCACAGACTAAGTCACTTATTTTGAGTTTTTACAAAATTAGAATAGAAAATACAAAAATAATTTTAATTTGGAGTACACAAATAAGATCCCGGCCCCTGGGGTATGGTTCACGAAAAGTGACTTGTGACCTCAGACCAAAAATTTGGTTTTGCCTTCCACATAATTATTGCACTTCAGCAAACGAATAAACTATCTGAAGGCCCTGTCATACTAACTTTAATTCCGGCATGAGCGTAGCGTCGACGTAAACTGCTAAATTAATATTGAATCATTCATACCAGCTTTGGTAGTAAACGGTAGGTGACGCTGTCATCATCGAAATAATTGCAAGGTAGTGATGATGCATCTCGTGCCCGCTCAATTTTTTTAATGCGACAATTTGAGAACAGTTACGCGCTAATTGATATAAAATTTATTTTTAATTCCACTGGTGATTATCCGAGCAAAATATAAGCAAGTATTAACGATGACACTGCCCTTTAATTGTTGACAATAACAGTGGACCCTGCCGATAACTTCATCGAGACCAAAGTTGACCATTCATACTGCAATGCAGCGTTGACGCTCTGCTGTTAAATCCACATGTTTACTGCAAAGTTAACCGTCATTGTTAACTTTGAACCAGGACTGAAGTTAACCATTCATACTGACCGCAATTCCCCAACTCCCCAACACATTGACGTTAGTATGAAAGGGCCTTGAGAATATATCCATAACTGTTACTTTCTGAGAAAATTTGTACAAATTATTTCCACACAGTTATGTGCTGAAAACTACATGACTAAACTATTACTTGACAATTGGGAAGTACAAGTGCTAGACCAAATTTCTGTCTGCCTACTCTTTCACCTCCAAGTAACTGTCGGCCATTGTGTCCTTGAACCCCAAGTAACTCTGCACACATGGGCTAAACTGAGGTGCTTGTTTTCAAAATTCCATAGACAATCCATTTCTCATTGAATTTCAAAGTGTGACACACCAAAATGTAGAGAATGGAATGAACTTTATCTACAATTTCACCAAAATTACACTCTCAGGTGATGCAGGTAAGTTACACCTGAAATGCAGCTGTTTGTTTGCCAATTTGCCAATTCAATGTATCTTTTAAAGAATAAAAATGATTTATGAGTAATAGTGTTGTCAATATTCTTCAGTACCATTTCTTAAGATACATTTTCGATCATAATTCATATCTTCTATTAACCTTTGAAGGCAATAAAGTGAAAATTCGGCAATCGTTAAGTTCAGCGATTCAAATTTGTCCACGTCCAGTTGTGACTCGCGCTTCGTTTGGGCATTCAAATTAATTATCCTGACAATTTCACCGAATATTTCATCGATATAGAAATTTTGAAAGTACTCAACTTCCTTTCAGAAAAATCGTACACTCTAGAAGACTCCACATGTTCAGAAAATTTGCGAAGTTGTCGGAGTTCATGGTGTTTGTTTGACCCTATTGCAAAATTCACAACCTGTAAAGTTTTCCTCCGGTTCAAAGCCATGAAATTCAACTTCTTTGTCGTCACAGCCAACAAAATCTGGTCAGATACATAAGAATTCCTTTTTGGTTTAACTCGTATATTAATTAAGTAAAAAGCATACAAATTATTGCCAATTTCGTCATCTGAAAAGTCTACATCTGAATCGCCGTCGGCCGACATTTTGTTTTCATGAGTCATCCATAAATTCTTGGAAAACCCCTTCAATAACTCACGTTACATCTCAACAAAGAATCAGAAAAGCTTTTAAAAATGAAGGTAAGTCTATATTTAAATTTGTGATGTACACAAAAGAATTCCCTCAATCAACCAATCAACTATACTATGCTGTTGCTTGAAGTTCGGCATGTCGTGAGACCGATAAATTTCAGAGACCGCTTAAGTGGTCTGCGGTGTTGAAAGGGTTTTAATTATTTCTCATGAAACGCACTGTAGCTAGGGGAACGTCTCGTGCAAGTCACCCTAGCTAGGGGTAAGTTTCGTGAAAGTCACCCTAGCTAGGGGTATGTTTCGTGAAAGTCACCCTAGGTAGGGATATGTTTCGTGAAAGTCACCCTAGCTAGGGGTATGTTTCGTGAAAGTCACCCTAGCTAGGGGTACGTTTCGTGAAAGTCACTCTAGCTAGGGGTACGTTTCGTGAAAGTCACCCTAGCTAGGGGTATGTTTCCTGAAAGTCACCCTAGCTAGGGGTATGTTTCGTGAAAGTCACCCAAGGTATGGGTAACCGTATGTTTCGTGAAAGTCAACCTAGCTAGGGGTATGTTTCGTGAAAAGCAACTTGAGACTTAGGGCTCACTTGATAATTTATCAAATTATTTCTACACTGAGATAATAACTAGGCTAAACTTATTTCAGCATCTGTCAAGTGGGCATGGTGTTAGCCATCCAGCTAGCTGTATGAAGACTTATCGTCAAAATACAGCTAGGTACCACTGTGTGTTTTTCTTCCATAGACCCCTAAATTGCACAAAGCCATGGTAGTTCTGCTGGTCATCTCGCCATGAAACCTGCATCAAAATGTAGAGCTAAAGACCGGACGGTGTGCATGCAAAATCTGGGAATCAACCGACACTCACCTTGCTCGTTTCAACCATTAGAGTGAAAAACAATGCAACAAACGTCATTTTCTTGCGTCATTCTCGACCTTTTGTAACAATGAAAAGTATATTGTCGTTTTGAAAGCAGTACGCTAGTGTTACGCACACGTGCCATTTCCTACATTTTTTGCGACAGCTTCGCAGCAGCAAAATTTGTTCTGAAATTCGGTATTCCGGTATCGAAATTCTAAATATAAATATGTGGGCGCATAAAAACTCATAATCTTCCAATAATTTGTTGTGACGTGTATGCAATCTCGTGAAAGAACAAGTTGATTGAAAAATCGTTGAAAAACAAACTGGCCAATAGGTGACGCCACATTTCATGGCGCCAAAAGCCGATGCAGAAGATCGCTCATCAACTTTAGCAGCAGACTAACGGTAGAACGCCATTTTTTCCAACACCGTTAAATAATTTAGTTAACTCAAGGAAGACTGTAGTTTGTAAGGACACTAAATTTGTGTCAGATTTATTTTACCACTTTTTTACCCACATCGGCACAAAGCTGTATCTTTAGTATACAGCTTTGTACCAAGGCTAGCGCGGTGTGTAAGACCACATTGCTGTGAAGTCTTAACTGAATTTCCTGAAACAGCATCCTAAATATCACTTCTAGTCATATTAAGGCAAGAACAAATTATAGTAAGGCCAGTCGTTATCACATTTTAGACAAATGACGATTACACAGACATCAAAAATAACACGTTATGTACTGCTGGCAAACTTACTAACAGGAAAAGGGAATGTTTACAATATACTGATACAATCTTTCCCCAGTAAAAGCAAACTGTTGATGTAAAACACGTGATGGAACTTTCGAAAGCAGACCTCAACAGCTAATTTACAATGCATTCCATAACCTGTGTAATTCTGAAATCACTACCTTGAACTGAACTTTCCAATTCACAGAAGGTAGGGGAAAGCATGGAACCACTTTGGAGTTGTGATGTAGTAACATTTGATCTGAGTGAACCATGACCTGTGATAATTCTCCAAAGAATGACGAACCGACTCAACATGCGACATGCCCATTAAGCTAAAAGTTTGTGTAAATAGGTCAATAGATTTTAGAAATGAAGACAGAACAAGTTTTCAAAATGTTACCACTGTGACTGTGGAAAGACCTCACAGAATTTGCTTCCTGTCATTAATAAAGTAATGATCGATTTGGCAACCTACAGGTCACTAATGTTTCCTCAGCTTTTGTTAGGCTATCTGGTAAGAATCCTAAATTGCCACGAGCTCGTCATACCACATACTACAGGAAGAAAACGGATAAAAGTCAAAATCAAAAGGGCCTGATCGTGTCCAACTGCTTCAGGCGAGCCTGTGTGTGGGTTACGGGACCCAAGGAAAATTATTCGTCACCAAGCACACAATACACTGCTAATTCTCTGTTTGAGCGAAAAGCAGTCAGTGCGACCTCAGGCACATCGGCGGACACATGCTGGTTTTCCCCTTCAGGTGAGGGTTCGCCGACCTCAGTTCCTGTATGGGGACTTGGGAAGTGTCTTTAGTTGCATTGTAAATTAATATGCCCACATGGACACCGCACCACCATAACCAAATCACTGGTGAATTTGGAAGCACAAAATCATTTTTTATGTTATCAATTCATAACCTGGTCATCCACATACCCTGACAAAGTCGAGGTCAGTGGAGCCCTTTCCCAGTTTGCTGAAGGCCAATATGTTTAAAACAAACATGTAGCAATCATATCAAGCCTTCATTTTCCCTCACAATCAGCATGCAGGTATAACTTATTGTCTTGATTCACAAATACGAGGTTCTACGGGTAGATCGACCCATATTATCCTAGTGAATGTCTTAATGGTTTTGATACAAAATAGTGTCACTGGCATGGCAGCAGATAGCAGAAGTACATGCTGGAAGTACAGCATACGGTATACGTAGGGTGTCCCAAAAATATATTCACACTGTGTGTACTGGCAATTTAGATGTGCTGTTCATTGGCTAAATTCATAAGGTGATCAAAAAAGAACTAAGGTTATGGAGGACAGCAGAATTTCCAACCTTGACTAATATCATTTCTCAGAAATGTTGACTGCATTCAGATAAACCTTTTAGATGTTATGCTGCATGTGATGTTGCTGTTCATCAATACGTCATACAACTTCGCAGAAGTTTTTGACCAGATATATTTTAGTTGGAAAATTTGAACTGTGAACAAAAGGATGCAGTTTGTAATGACTTGCATCCTCCAGTGACTCTCATAACACAGATCAGTCCAAGAATTTTGGAAGAAAATTTCTCTATCAATTTTCTCCTGTCTCAAGCTGTACGCTTAACCACTCGCTGATTCTTATTCAGCGTCGCCACCTAGTCTTGCGGCAAATTCTTTGAACAATGGATGTGTGTACTTAGTTTGAATGTAATAGGTGACCAGAGTTACAGTCCAGTTCAGATCAGGTCAAGCACCTTCGTTCGGGTGAACATTCACCTCCCAATTAATTGAAGCACTCATTTCCAGGTTCTCCAATTTAAGTGGACAGTGCATTAACTTAAATTTCTACAAGATAATGAATAAACAAAAAGTCACTATGAAAATCTGTCTACTACTATAAAAACTAACAACTGAAGAGAGGGGAGGGGCAAGAAGCCCTGGATTTCATGACCAAAAAAAAAAACAGAGGCATGCCAACATTTTCATTTGAAATTATACTGGTTGCTCCCTTCAATTTGAAATGGGATTACAAATCCAACTTCATCCAGAAATTTCTGAACACCAGTGTCACCAAAATGTAGAAAACCGCACAATGGACTTAGTATGGCTGAATTATCATTCACACAGAATAAGTTCATATCGCTACACAGTACCTGATATGGGAGACAACTCTGCCAATTTACAACAAATCGATAGTCAACTGCAACAGTCACAGAAGTACTAGTAGCCTTAAGGATTTTGCCAAAACACATTTGGCATAGCAGAGCAGAGTAACCATTTGAATACTGTGGGTGATTAAAAAGGGTGACAATGATAACCGCCCTCGTAGTCTCACTTAGACGGAGTTTATCACACAGAATGGTGTTACATATCATTCTTCATTCCTTGTATTGCAAATACGTATAGAATTTTTGCACGGATCACCAATTATTATCCTGGTAAAATATGCACTTTCTCATTTAGTATATGAAAATAATTTTTACTTTGATGTTTCACTTTGTTATCTAAATCAAATAAAATGGAACATCTGAATTATTTATGTTGAAGTATAAACAAAATAATCGTATCTTAAATTTCACATTACGTTTCATAACTACAAATCAAGAATTTGATGTTATGTAAAAGATTATTGTGTGTACACTTTGGTGGTTGGTGTGTGCTGCAGGCAGTGGTTGGTATGTGCTGCATGGAGTGGTTGGCATG
Source organism: Phoronis australis (assembly GCA_002633005.1). Lineage (NCBI taxonomy): Eukaryota > Metazoa > Phoronida > Phoronidae > Phoronis > Phoronis australis. The sequence continues at coordinate 1,082,934 of NMRA01000031.1, read as the reverse complement.
TGCTGCAGGGACTGGTTGGTGTGTGCTGCATGGAGTGGNCAGCAACAGAACTATCTGCAAGGAGACAGAGGACTGCGGACATTTCACTGTAAATACTACTGCAAAAATTTACAAAGACCAAGTGGGAACAGAGACAATATGAACAGAGATATATCTAACAACAGCCGGTGTTGAACACAAACCAACCATGTACAAGTAGAGCGTCCAAAACAATTGGCCAAAGAACAATTGCCCATTGGCGAGCAACTTAGAGAGGCCTATTAAACTGCCTCATCTCAATTGCGCAGAGTGGGGAGTGCGCCGCCAGGCATTAGATTGTAGATCATCCTTGGTGGCATCCTCGAATTTGCCCTCAGGAACACTTTGCTGGGTTGGGAGTACATCTGGGTGAGCTCGATTGTGTGTGCGTCTCTGGATCGTGGATCTGGGATCTTACCTATGCTCAGATGAGCACCATTGTAGAAGACCACCTGTCCTCAACTAACACAGGTTATCTGCGTGTAAGTCGAGCATCGATATGGATTTGTCAACAAGCAATTGTCCACTGGTATTAACGAGCTTCAAGGATCCTTTCATTCAACTGTTTGTCACACCCGGAACCAGAAATTCACAACAGGGAGCCCTGGCCGGCGTTCAGTAATGCTAGGACCTACGCTAAGTCCTAACTAAAATCTAGTCCACGTCACATGCTCTCATTAAAAATACATGGCAATGTCTCATGTAATCTCGCGAAGTCTTGCTTTTAAGCGAGGTCCTAGCGTTACTGAACAGGAGCTACGTCAACAACTTAATAATCTACTAGCCAGACAATTATGTAAATAAACAAACTTAATGCCCCAGATTTTCAATACAATTCCAGAAGGTCTAAGTGAGAGGCCTGGCTAAATTGTTTCTTAGGAAATTATTGAAACTTTCATGACCGACTCTTTTATGCTTGTTCTAGTTGCGTGAACTAGTTTGACGGTGAAAAACATGCTCTTCGTTCCCAGTTCGAGTTTTCACTAGATTCACACAGCACTGTATTAACGGACAGCATTCACGTGTTTACTCGCCCATTGACACAACTCACAACTACAACTCTGACGACACGACCAAACTTTGTTAAAAGTCAAAACGTGCTTAACTTACCACAAGTGAGAAATACGAACAAAACTCCTGACAAAACTAGGAGCACAGGCGATGATGCCATGGCATTATAAATCACCTAGACACGACGTACAATACAACAGAAAACAATCATTCAGTTAAGTACACCTCTTCGCACGACGTTACCTCGATCACGAGTACCTAAAACTGAAATGAATGCTCGATTTACGTCATGAACTACTTTACGACATTACACCATTTAGTTAACAAAAACATATTAGCATGTTATAAGAACTTTGAATATATACTGTTTATTTTGACTGACAAAAGTGTGCGTTTTGAGGTGTAATATTTTTCTATCAGAATTTGAAATATTGTTATTGTCGTAAAATGCCCCAGCCCTAACCTTGACCTTCAAAAGCAAAACCAGCAACGAAATCAAGATGGCAGCAGCTGGATTTTGGGAAGGAGACAACCTCAGAAAACTGTTGACATTCGACAGTTTGTATGTGTCATTGTCTGTTGACTTGTGTCGTTTATATCTGGCATATTCATGTTTCTTTTTGTTCTAAGGTATACTCGTCCTAGGTGGAATTAATTGTTCGACATTGAAACAGTTAATGCTGACGTGTTCTTAGAAACATTTCATAATTCATTTCATCATTAATTTATTGACATCATTCGTTTGTTATGAATTGGAATTTTCATCTTGTACTTGCAGCGTACAATTTTACTTTTAATTTTTTTGAAAAAATTCAGGTAGTACACCAGTTTCAAACTCTTTGCATAAGGAAGTAAATAAGCGAAAAAGCTTATGTTCTTGTACGGGAGCTTTGCAAAAAATTTTCTCAACAATGTAAGTAGCAAAAGTGTATTTTCGACACCATCTTAACATCCATGTTCATTATGTGGTATTTCTAGAGAAGCTCACTCATTGTAATAAAACATATATTTTCATGGGATTTCGAATGATTTCACCTGAAAGAAAATAGGTCATGAGACTAAAAGTTTTTGATAGAGGATGCAACACTTCGCAACAGTTGCACGATATAGGGTAGAATGCAAAAAGGAAAAAAATTGGCATTTAAACGGTAACAATTCACTTCACTGAAGATACCTGTTCAAAACTCAATTCCATGCACACGTCACTGTCCACGTACCTGCTGGCACTGCTTTCAGTAATGGGCCTTTGAAATTTTTTTCTATTGAGAGAAAAGCTCCGTTTATCAGCAGTTGTTACCGGTTTCAGAAGGACCTCTCAGTTCTGCAAAAGGCAGGCCTGTGGCCGGGAGGTCACCACCCTAATGTTACCAGTCGGTTGGGTGGACTTTGAGGCAACCTCAGCTGGCGAACAGACCAAAATTGAATTTGAATAATAAGCGTAAGCTGCCAGTGTGACAAGCTCCTACGTTGTCGCCTTGCGATGCATTTCACAGCCTGGTCAGTCCCTGGACTGGACACTGCGAGTTTCGAAAAAATCCATGTTTTGTTATCCTTTGTAGATGGCAGGCTTGTAGCTGCTGCAGATTTAAGTTTGCAAAGTTTGTGTACAGTTGCAATTCATTTAACTTATGAGAAGATTTCAGATGGTCTTGTTTATTTGCAGGGAGAAACCAGTACAGCGCCACCTGCGCAGTGTCTACAGTTGCCTAGCAGCATGCATGTTAGCAGCAACCGCTGGGGCTTACCTTCATTTGTATCGCATCTTTGAGGTGATCATCATTCAAGCTTGCTTTTGCGTGCTTTAGTGTCTTTGCAAAGGAGTAGAATCTATTGTAATTGCAAAAGAACTATTTTTGATGTTATGCTTATTGTTAAGTACAAATTCCTGGTTATATTAGTAGAAATAGATTTTCTGTGTAATTACTATTTCTCCCACATGTAATCATCCATTGAATAATGGAAAGTGATGCAAACGTTTTGGCAAAGGGTCCACATCTTGGTTCTACATTCACTTCCATTCAGGAAACAGAATGTCCTCCTCCCTATTGAATACAGTCTGAAGGTCATCCGTGTTTACGCAGTGACAGTGAATTCAGAAACAAAATTCAGACCCCTTGTAAACCATATATGCCATGTTCTATTGTTCCATAGACAGTACTAACTCGCAGTGTCTAACGAGAGAAGCTGGGTTTGTGAGGTCAAATTGATGGTTTTAGTTACAATTTTGTATGTCTTTTATAGTCTTTGTGAATTTTTAGAATTTAAAATACTGTTCATGATATACCAGTGATGAATTGGGAAACACCATTAAGGACTTATACAACAGTGAAGATAAAAAGCTTAAACCACTAAGGCCTGATTCAATACCTGATAACTGTAACAATGTCCTGGTTTTTATCATTTTACCGAGTTCACGTTGAAGTCATGAGTGTGTAATTATCTGAATTTTGATAACATGAAAAACTGAGTGGATACAATCACCACCAAGTTTTCAGTGTCGTGTGATTTACTTTGTGAATCTATTTGCTGTTAATTTAGCAAGTTTGAGCATCACTTTTTTATTGCTAGCTGTTTTATTTCTTCAGTACGGGTTCCTGCCCATGATTGCTGGCATTGGCCTGCTGATTTGGTTGGGTCTTACACCCAACAGTAGAGACAAGAGAGGTCAGCGGTTCGCCATGCTACTTGGGTTCGCCACTACTACTGGTATGTCCCTGGGTCCACTGATGGACAATGTCATCCGTCTCAACCCAAGGTTCGTACGCTAGTACTGCGTTTACATGATGATATTTGCACCAGTGAGATCAAGGTGAAATGACCTAGATGGTCCATGTCAGCTCCTGTTTACTTGGCATCTTCGTAAACTATGTCAACACAATTTACAACAAGTTACACGCTCCAGCTTGCACTGACTATCTTAGGGTACTCTGTTGCACTCGTACAAAATTGCTTCTGACTTGATACCACTCTGCATTTAGACGTGTGTGGGAAAAATGATCGTCCACACAACAGGTGTCCATTTGCACCTTGTGAACTTCTGTTTACACACACATATCTTTACACACACATATCTGAAAGGTGGTGTCAGTTTGTGGGTGGCATGTTTGCAGTTCATTAAAGCTAGGCCATGTTGGAAGTTACGCTGCAGGAGTTTTTCCATTCCTAAAACCAAAATATCTTATTCCCAATATCTTCCGTCGCCAGTGTGGGCTTGGTCAATTGTCTTGGTCTTGCTTGGTCGGGCTGTTTCCACAAGCGATTAGTTGGAACTTAGTTCAAAAAATGTAAGCATAAACCATGGGCATGTTGATTCCAGCATCCATAAGATCCAGTGTCGATGTTTCGTTTGGGTTAATGTCTTGTATTGTTGGTTCAATGCTGGAGCTGACCTCTATATGTGTGTAGTTAGATCTATAAGTAAGTCTATTTGCGAAGCTACACCCCCATCAAGGAATCAAATGCATACGCCTACAGGCTCCATGTAAGCAAGTTTCAAGTAGCATGCGGGTGAAACTAGGTTTAGCAGTTACAAAGATGTTGTTGTGTATTCAATTCATTCGTTAAATATTTTTAATTCAAAAAGATCAAAGAATGGAAAAAAGAGGAAACACACCATTGAAGCCATGCACACAACGGATAGCCAACTAGGCCTCTGCATGGAGTTCAGGCGCATGTGTGAGAAGAACTTGAGCATAACTTGTTTCAAGGAAAGTGCGTTATTTTGATTATGCATGCCTAGGTGAAAGTACGCACATATTTAGTATAGAAACTGTCGGTTCAATAATGAGGATTATTTGATCCAGCTCGTTTGTGTTTACTCAGTATACATACAGCTTGTGCGCTTTGTAGGCATGTGTTTTTTTGTTGCAGAATCATCCCAACTGCATTCTTGGTCTCTTGTGTCATCTTTGGATCCTTCACAATCAGCTCACTGTTGAGTCCTGACAGGAAGTGGCTATATCTTGGCGGTAAGATCTGTTTAGTCTTGTGTCACCAGCTGCATCATCATCCTTAGAAAATTTTGACCAGAAATTCTTAAATCATGTAAATTGTAAACCCTTAGTGACTGCCTGGTCTGAATCCTGATGTCGGGCTGTGCATGAGTGTTGCTTACTGAGATGAGACTGAGTTCAAATTACAGCCTACAATATGAAATGTTTTCACTGTTGGGTAAACGATTTTTGTCGCGACGCGTGTGTTATGTCTAGTCCATGCTTTCCATTCCAGGAACTCTGTTCTCAATGTTGAACATGTTACTGTTGGGAGGACTGGTCAACCTGTTCTTACGATCTTACATCCTCTGGCAGGTGAGCTTCATGGAAATGTGTATGAGGCGTGTTTGAGGTCAGCTTAAAAGTGAGATTGTGTGTGCAGTTCCCATTTGCAGGGGGACACGTGGTAAGCGTTGTGTTGTTTTGCATTGATGTGAAAGATGTCGACTGCATACTTGAAATGTTGTAGAGCACTTGAGGAAAATTGAAACACAATGTGAGTTGCAAGCACGTGTTTTGATATACATGATAAATTTGAAACACCATGCGAGTTGCTAGCACACGTTTTGATATACCGAATTCGCCGTAATAACCGCCCATGCCCCTATAAGCCCCCCACGCGTTTTCAGACTTTGCTAAAATAAGCGCCCAGTCCATGAGCATGTACGTGCGAAAAATGCCTTACCTACAGTCCTAAAATTCTACAGTAACGTCTTCAATTTATCGATAATATCCGACAGTCCTGAAAAAATCATTGTGCGCAGAATTTGTAGACCACGAGCTTCGCCGCTATGTCGGTATTTAGCCGTGACTATACACTTCAAACTTCCGCCATGCCTCAAAACGAACACAAAAGTTCTGCTGATCTTGCGAGGACCAATGGTCTGGCCTTTCAGAACAGAAGTAGTGTACTTGTCTACGGGATTGCTTGGTAGATATTTCCCGCTTTCAACATGAATCCAAATTTCTTTGTACACGTGAAAACCACGAATCAATTGAAGACTAATAAAAAGCTTGGCCAGTGTTAAAAGCACGTGGCCAAGAAGTGCACGCTACATACATGAACCTGTCATCAAAGACATTAGTCGGGAACTATCCATTCATGAAACAGGTAGCACAGCATCGGCAAGAAATGAATATTGGCACTAATTTCCGATAGTTTCTAATACTATAAAAAATGTTAGCGTTATTTTTAAGATGAATTGTTTGATGAACCATAATTGGTATTTTTAAGCCAAATATCAGATAAAATGACAACTGGCAGTGAATACTTACACATCCTTACACCGAAAAATAACTGTTAGATAGTCACATATTAGTAATCACGGCGACTAATATGGCCTTACCGAGACAAATGTCGAACGTTGTTAGCACATTAGACCGGCAAGTGCTGACTGAAACACGCTCTGGTTTAGGCCTACTGCTTGTGCAAATTTCTTTAGATACAATGCACATCTAGCTCGTTAGATTGCGTGGCTCTGGCCAAAAGACGGTCTCTGCTTTGTCAAATGAACTCTGGTGACACGCACACGCTCGCTTACTCACAAACGCAGACGAACTTCAAAACAAACGTCACGCCTTGACAACAACATGTGTGTTCTGGCCAGACATATTTCTCATGTTGCTGATCATACATGTAGATGGTACGATGTTACACAGATTTGTACTTAAATCTGCTGTGATCCCGACTCCACGGGAACTTGAAAAAATCTTAGGGACGCTTCTTGGAAAACTTCAGGAGGATTTCAGGTAATTTGCTTGAGTCGAAACTATTTTTATTCAAGCATTCAAGTCGCCATATCAATGATAGCGAGGCAGGCAGTCGGCGAGTTTTCGCCCTGGGATTTCAGCACAATTTTCTGTAAAATGATCATAATTTAGCAGCAAAGTTTGATAGCAACGCACCACGGTTTTGTAGAAAGTCTTTCATAGATTAAAGATACATCACAGAGCATAAATATGATGTATCTTAGCTTCCGATTTCACTCGTTTCGGAGACCGGGTTTCAATGGCCTTGCGTTATAATAAGCGTCCCCCCTGAAACGAACTTTTCTAAGCGCCCTGGGCAGTTATTACGGCGAATACGGTACATGATAAATTTGAAACAATGCGAGTTGCAAGCGCGTATTTTGATAGACATGATAAATTTGCCTACAGGTGGAGCTGTACCTCGGACTGTTCATGTTCTGCGGATTTGTGCTGTATGACACGCAGCTGATAGTTGAGAAGAAGAGACGTGGAGACGATGACTTTATCTGGCAAGTCTTGTTTGATTCTGAAGTATTGAACTGTAATATTGCTAAAATGTCTTGGTCTATTTACTCCAACCTCCAGTCTGTTTACATTAGGAGGTTGGTGTAAAGACCAATAAATTTTAGAAATGTTGTTAGTATATCACCACCACTTCAAAGGGATGTTAAGGTCAGCCACATCTCGTCAAAACCTTAATTCCGCAGTCGCGGGTAAAAGAGTTTTTGAAATAAAGAAATTTATTTTTTTGAATTAAATTGTCCATGTATGTCACAGCTGTTCGATTTCATGTAGAAAGTTAAGATTAAGTTATTTGATGAAACATGAAATGACTCCGCTTAAATTTCTCACCCTTTGAGTGATGTGATTTGGCATGCCGTTTCAAATTTGTATGTCTTATGACATTTGTGCTAGAAAAATGACAAACAACATTATTAGCAAATGCATAAAGATTCACCGTTGAATGTCATTGTTGATCTTCCGTGTTTTCATACCCATGCACTTGCTAGTTGACCTTAAACATTCCACGATGTTGGCACGAGCCAAGACAGTGACCATATCTGCTGTATTTCGCAGGCACTCTGTCGACCTGTTCATTGACTTCATCCAGATATTCCGACGCATCATGATTCTGTTGGCGTCCAAGGTAAGTGGGACACCTTGCTCATGTATCCTTCTTAGTTGGCTACAAATGAAATTCGATTAAGATCTTTTGCTCCCGTATTGTTGGTTTCAATACTATTTTTACGGTGATAGGATTACATTTCCTTTGCATGCAGTGCATATATGCGCCATTGTTGAACAGCCAACCTCAACAGACAGTGTGTATACGAGCCATTTTTGAATGGACATCCCCAATAAATTGAAATATATTCCATGTCGTTGATGAATTCGGTGTTCTAATTATGAACAAAAAAGAATTCTATCACGGCAAGGTCCATTACGAGACTGGTTCTGTGAAAGACCCAATTCCATTTTTGGTTTTAGCCAGCTAAACTTGGCGAAATTCAGCTTTTAAGGGCTTTTGTTCTTCGGAAAATTGGTGGCGATATTAAGTATAGTGCAGAGACTCTCATTTTAGGGCTCGTTGTTTCACGCATTGAATGTTTCACGGGGCTCATAGAAAGCAGTTCAGAATGCTGCGGAGACTACCCTCATCGAGACACGTCATGTTTTGAGTGAGAGTGGCATGAAACTAACTGGAAATTACTCATCAGTTTGAATTTAAATCATTGCCATTCCAACATCAGTTTCACGTTTTCTTGTCATGATAAACTCTCAACTCTATGAACAAGTTTTGTCAATCCGCTTTTCGGTTTTGACGAACGACTTTTGAAATGTCCTTTCAACTGCGCGTCAACGTTGTGCGTATACAAATTGCACATTTGCGTGTCACTACTACTGCATTAGTAAGATACACAGCAAACTGCAAGCGACTTGCCTGGGGCATACATGTATTTGGTGGAATTTTCATCTAAAAATAATCATGTACAGCGAGTGTTCATCCACTGTTAACTTTGTTTTTCAGGAAGAGAAAAAGAACAAGAAGTAAGATGGCTTTATCCACGGCTACAAGTTTAGTTATTCAACCCGTGTTTCTAAGTTTGATTTGCAAATATTCTAGAAGTTCACCGCTTTGGTACCCTCGCATTTTTCAATTAATTATTGTGTTTTATATTAGCAATTACTAGGAACATCTGGCAGACTGTATATCTCTTTTGCTTGTCGTGATATTACCAAGGTCGAGGAAGACTCCAGGGATCCTTTAACCAGACATTGATGATGGCACGTATTTTTTATAATTATTCCATACCGTCTGTTGGTCACATCTCATGAAATGTTCAATTATTTACCAAGTATATCTCTATGCCAGAGATTAGCGATTTATGGTATTCTCATACAATGCTTTTGATATTAAACATCTTGGGCAGGTTGATTCGTGATCCTACTAATTGACATTCATGGTCATTTGTCACGTGAATTGTGATATCCTACATTGACTAACAACAGATTTATTATTTACATGTTGGTGTCCTGGGATTTTGAATAAATATTTTAATGTTCATTGTAATTTTATTTTATTTCGGGGTGCCATTAAGTGTGTTGTTATCCTTCGCGTATTTAGAATACAATATGGAGGATAAGTGGAATCTTTCATCACTAATTTCTCAAAGATAAATATTAAGAAATGTTACAAATTCAGTAGAACAGCCCATACTATACAGGGGTCACAGAACATTATTTGGTCAAATTTTGGTTAGCAGCAAGTTCATGAGCTTGTGAAAAACGACTGGGTTGGTTTTTGTGTGAAACTGGCTGAAGAATTGGTATATGTTTGTGTATTGACTCTACAAGCCTTGACATGATACAACAGAGGGATACTTGAAGTACTGTATATTATGTACAAGCATTTGATAAGATAAATTGGCTAATGGGTACATGTCAAATTTTGTGATTAACTTCCTGGTTCAGATTCAGGTTTATATATATGAATTCAATGCAATTTCACCAATGATTACATCTCTACATAACATAGTTTTTTTTTTAACCATACCATTCATTTTGAGGAGATCATAATTTACATTGTTACAAAACGACTTATATCAAATACCGTTATGCATAAAGTTGCAACCTCTATAAAACTGCAAAAGCACAACTGTGAAGAGTATAAACGAGGAAGCTCTATTTGTGTTAGACTGTGATCGTGACATCTAGGCTTCTCCAACAACTGTTCAATGCGAGCACCTGGTCCTCACTCTATGACATAGTTCCAAACACAGGGTTATGACGACAAATGCTTGGTCCATGCTCATCATAGTCCTTCTTGGTGTGGCAAACTTGATAGAATTCAGGCTGTAGCAATAAGAACGTGGACACGTAAAGAACACATCCGAGATTGATGGAGATCAATGAAGTGGAATTGCTGACGTTTTACTCTTAACTTTTTGTTTTAGACCATAACAGGAAACAACAAAAACAGCATAATGAGAGCATCATGATTAAATGTCTAGTAGGAACTTGAGCTAATCTCAGTTTCACGTTACTAGGGATTTTGGACAGGAAATTCTGTTATTTATTTTAAAGTCTAGTAGTACGAAAAAAAATTTCAGCACTGAAGAGCTATTCAACAGCTTTCTTAAGTATAATTGTTGACATAGTAGTTTTGGCATTGGTTCACCAAGTGCAACAGCTAAAGTCAAGATCTAATGACACAAACTACACTCAGTATATACTAGAAGGAAAATGGGTCAACTGTACAGGTGCCGCTAGTGAACAGTGACATCGTAGCTTGTGCGCAAGATCACAGAATTCGTACACTGAGAATATACAGAAGACACTTACAGTTGACGCCAGCATACTGCCACCGAACCAGACAGCGTATCGTTGCATTTGGTGAGTGATCACTTGTACATCTATTGGTTTGGGCTGAAATGTAGAATATAAAATGTATCAACTATGTACATCAGTGATAGTCTGCTCTAGTGAGCAAGAAGAACACAATCTACAAAAATTACAAATGTTCAGGTCCATACAGGAAATTCAGATGGCTTTAACAAATTCCCAGGGTAAAACACCATTGCAGGGTATTTCATCAAGTTTGGGTAGAAGAGCTCATTCAAGTAAAAGCTCGCAACTGCAGCAATTTTGATGCCTTTGATTTGACTGAGTGTGAAAGCCTTAACATACAAATCAAAATAATGATTAGCCTATCATGAGTACAAAACACGTGCTCCACCTGTAGTCTCACACTACCAACACCCCTGAGTACCAAAACACCTGCGCCACTGTAGTCTCACCTTTATTCTACCGCCACTCAGTTCCTCGCTGATTTTCAACCTAGAGTCAACTGTGCGCTTTAGATCTCGTTGAAGACGTCGCCCGAAATCGCGGAACATAGTGGAACCACCGGACAGTACAACATTCTGAAACAAAATATTAAGAGTGAATATCGTACAACAAATGTTCTACGTTATGTTACTATCGAAATACTACCCACTCTTAAACTACACAGTAAAACATCTAAAACACAATCTAAAAATCATCAACTATAATTGAACTAAATACTTAGCAGTAATGATTTTTGTTGAGTAGTAAATTACATTACATAATGCAGATTCTAATAACGCAGCTGAAAATCACAAATTCCATGACGATTTAATCATAAGTTTCATTTCTTGTCCACAGTCAGAGGACGTGAATTGTATCAAATTCCTGCTAGTCTTCATTAGAACCCGATTCACCACTTTGCATGACCTTGTCTCATTCACAAGAACCTGGCCTTAAAAACAAAACCCATGGTTTCACTCACAACCTCTAGTGACACACCAACGGCTAGTTAGACCGCGAACAAGCTGTGAACATTCTTGACTAAGGTATCAATAATTCCTTCAATACAATATTAGAATTTTCATTGTGTAATCGAATGTTACCAAGGTAATATTAAAACAGAGGGTACAAACCTTGTAGAGGCCTCTACGAGTGTCAATAGGACAGTTCTGTATTACCATGTCAACAGTTTCTGAGATTGGTGTGGTGAAGTCAGGATTGGAGAACTGAAAGACGATTGTTTAAGAATGTGACAGATAACAATGATGCGAACTCGTAAGTTTCGAGTTTTTGGGACTGAATAAAGAATAGATTAAACGCACGACACTTTCCATTGTTGACAGTCTTTATTCCGTTACATTCATACATTCGGAAAAAACTCTACTCTCAACTGAACATAGATAAAGTAACTGACCTAGCGACATAGTTAAAAGGTACACGATATTTCGAAACATACTTGTTTCATTCTCAAGTGAAGATAAAATGACGCAGTAATTCCACCACAGAGCATAAGCTAATGACAAACACAGTGGGACACGGCGGGTGTGAAATACTGCAAAGAATGACTAATGAAGGAAGGTAACAGGAAAGTCACGCAAACAAGAGTAACAATGAAAAGTGTCGTGCGTTTAATCTATTCTGGACTGAATAAAACGAAGAAACAAAAATTGCACAACCTGTCCAACCTTTGGTAAAAACTGTTAACTTAAATCTTCTTAAACCCGATGTTCCTTAAGTGCTCTATATAGACAGCATAAGCTACGTTCTTGACCACATTGATAAAAATCAGATAAATGAAAACAACAGTACCAACTGCAATATCTTTTGGTATGAAGGAAAATATAAACTTCGTGAAATATACAACGAAAAAAATTAATGAATTATGAATATCACACAAAAATATTGGACAGTATACCCAAGATCCAAAACACTCTACATAGTGACGATACTGTAACAACAGCTAGCTTTTTTTACAAATGTTCTGACATGGAAACTCCCAATACTTTACCTCTGGGTGGAAAAATATCTCGGGACCCAGAAATCTCTCATAGCCTACATCCACGGAGAACTTCTGCTTGGTAACAGAGTTAATACTTTCGTACAGTTTTAACCACTTTGATGGCTCTTTGTCATACTTCGTGAATTCTTTAACAACATCGGGACACACGTAGCAGAATCGTTCCTGAGAAGTGAGAATAATGAGTTGAGGTTAATTCAAGACAATGTGCCGCGTTTGCTCATGTGATCGTCCATTCCACGATTTACAGAACATTCACTTTAGAATGCCTGCATTCTGTTGTACCAGGATATCAAACACATAAGCACAGGACTGTTGTTAACCCAAGTAAATACTACATTTTACTTACAACTAACCTACGTTGTCATATACAGCACTGCTTGCATGGAATGAACATAACACACAAGTTTGCATATTAGTTAATCAGTATTTCAAACTAATTTAGGGAAGAAACTTTGAATAAACCAAAAAATTTGCAACATGACACAAGTTCTTACTATCCTAGAAGTAGACTACGTACAGACAAAATGTTTAGCTACAGTAAAACTGACATCGATTGAACATGCATAGGTCGGATTGTTGCTCAACTTCGACAACATTACCTGATACGGTTACTCTAGTTCGCCATCTCATCATGATTACACTACTCAGTTCTTAAACTGCATACAAAGGTTTATATTAAAAGTCGATAGGAGTTTTTGAAGGCCTTTGTGATAACTATGCCTTCCACTTCAGTGTAGATGGTGCTGTATGAGGTGTTCGTACATGCAGCGCCACCTACGCTGAAGAGGAAGGAAGAGTCAACACCAAGGCCTTGGTGTTAACTATGCCTTCCCCTTCAGTGTAGATGGTGCTGTATGGCGTATTATTACACACAGCGCCACCTACACTGAAGAGGAAGGATGCGTCAACACAAAGGCCTTAAAAATTCTGCTATTTTTTAAGGTAAACACTTGGAAGTGTTATAAGAACTGAGTAGTTTAGCTATTCTGGTTTATGCATTTGGCCCTTTGTACTAGTCAGATTTTCACCTGACTCAAATAAAATATCTCATTCCAGCCATGCACTACAGGGGCATTGGGTTTATCTATCTGAGCATGTCAGCACATTTTGCAACAACAAACTCCTCCCTGTGTCAGTACATTAACAGTCCATTTAGGAAGTTAAGACTGAGATAACAGTGTTTACCTTAATAGCTTTGGCTGTCTCTAGCGACTGTTCAGGTGGAATGCCAACTTCCCTGTCCCTCAGTAACTGCTGAATGAAGTAAGTGATATCACGGCCAGCAATAGGGATATGCTTGATACAACTTCCAATAACGTAGCCGTCAGCCTAGAACAAAGATTGTGTATTTTATAACTCACATTAAACGCTTGAAGCACAAAATATGTACGAAACTCAAAGCACAAGATGTATTAAACTTACAGGACAATGTATATTAAATCTAGAACAGGATACAAACTAAACTTTGAGGACATGTATTCAACTTACGGTACAAGATGTAGTAAACAATATGTACACCCTTTGGTTAAAGCACCTGGCCACATATTTAAACTGATTTATAATCTATGTTTTGAAAATCACAAACTTCTTGAGTGACATATTTGTGTGTTACATGGACAATTGTTACTGACCAATGAATTATAATATCGTTAAGTAATGCAAACGGCTATGAAATCAAACTTTAAAACTAAACTATTATTGTTTTCAAAATAAAGTAAACAGACTTCGACAGAACTCTGCCCGACTTTGATAAACATCTGGACACAATCATTTGGCAGTTTCATCAAACCCTTGTCAAAATAAAATAGTGTTTTGGTTGAACTTTTGTTGAAGTTTATTGTGCCTGGCCACTACTTGTTTATTTACGTAATGAACTTACACAGCAAGTTGTTGTGATTTTGACCATGTGGATGGAGCAACACCTGTCAAGATTTTGTCAAAATTCAGCTCAAATTGAAACGAATGACAGTCAAACATAACTAGATATTTAGTCGCGACTTTGTGCACCGAAGCAAATTTCAACGTTGTTCAGTTTATTTTGAAAAGTACCGTACCCTGACCACAGGTTGAGTAATTTGATGGTTAACAGACACGCAGTCACCAATGATCAATTCAAATAAATCAACATTCTGGTGAATAGGACTTACCACAGGAATAACGTGAGTAACACCGTCACCTGAGTCAATGACGGTTCCCGTGAGTGTACGGTCACCAACTTGACGCGACGTCCAGGACGCAGCCAATGCCAGCACAGCCTGTGAGAATGACCAAATATTGGTTAGAGTAACACTATTTGAACTAGTGTAGAAGGTCATGCTCATAATGGAATGAATTTGAAAAATCACACAAAAGAATGCGGCAAACATAGTTTATAAAAATGATTCTCTCTTAAGTTTCATTTTAATATTCACATATTATGCAAATATAAATGCAGTTTATATCACTTGCCTATAGAACATGAATTTGACTTCTCGTCAAGACATCTCTGCATTCTCAAACTGATGAGCTATCATGAACAGTAGAATATCTGACGGGAGATATGGAATCTACATTTAGTAACATTGGGTTGACTCGTCAGTTTACCAATATCAATTAACCATAGGTACACTCATACATTAAACTGACAGTGATACCAAATACTAAGACAGCATGGCCAGCAGGGGGTTGACTCCAAAACCTATACATGCAAAGCGCCAGTAGTCTGCCTGTATCCTTCCTTTATGTTCATTTACCTGCACAGCAATGTACAACCCGGGTACATTGAATGTTTCAAACATAATTTCTGCTGTGTATTCTCTGTTCTCCGGTGTGTTAAGAGGTGGTTCAGTCTACAATAGTAATAGAGAGACACAAGTTAATACGACGTGACTTAGGCACAAGTACTTCTTCATTAACTTGACCAAGGTCTGCAGTAAATGCAGATGAATTGACAGCTCAGCACAGCCGGGAACTCAAAACTCATTAGGTGGCACTTAAAACAAAGTCTTCAAGCGTACAGATTCGTCCATTCAGGTCATGTGACACCCTTATCACAAACGCTCCTTTGCTGATGAAGTGCTCTCCGCTGTCAATCTAAAGATACTAAATAAGGGAATCACTCGTCATTAGCACCACCTGGTGTGGCACATGGCGCGATTCATGTAAACGGGCGAAGCTTGCATTCGAAGGGCTTATAATTTATGAATTCCAAAATAAATTACAACACTTACATTCTACACTGGGGCATGTCTGATGGTGAGAACACCATAAAACGATGTTATTTTAGTTAATGGAATGTAACAATCTAACATCGAATTACAGCACCATATGCCCCACAGCAGTGAACTACCTACCAACAGAAAATAATGGTCTTCCGGCTCACTCCTCAGGTACTTGAAGATGGCTTGTTCGTAAAAGCGCTCCATTAAATCCCAGTCTTCCACAATACCATGTCTAATTGGCCACTAAAATCAGCACAAACGTTAATCACATGGCAGCGTCGCCATGACTGTAGTCACATGACTTTGAATACACATTGAACATCAACTCCTAATTAAGAGAACAGAAAGTGAAATGAACTAAACTAAACAGTGCAGGATGTCAGGATCGGAAAACAAACATCATCCCTAGTCACTAATACAACCCTGGGTTGGAAGTCTATAGGCTGAAATCATAGGATAAAATAACACATATCACTCGCATTGCATATCAATTATTGACCCCCACCTGTCTATAATATGATCATACGAAGAAATTTATCATAAGATTCTTTAGCAGTGATCAGGTGAATAGAACTGCACAAAAATCAAGCGCTTCAAACGAAATAATTATTTAGAAATTCAACGTTTTACAGTTTGCCTTCTACTCCGTCATTTGCAGTTTCCATCTAGCAATGACCTCATTAACTCTATACATTCTCTTAGTTGTCATTTGGGTCACTACTAATTTACTAATTTCAATATGAGATCATCAGGGTGGCAGACGACAGATTCATCATCCTTACAGACAGGTAAAAAGAAGCTAAATGTAACCAGGTAAGACCTTTCACTGTTCCATAAGTATCAATGTGAATTTGTTTTTGCTAGTAGTATTATATTCAACAACTATTTTGCCACCACATCAGGATTTTTCTTCTGATAATTCCATTTCTGACAGAAACTGTGCAAATAGTCCTTTTTCAAATGCCAATGAACATTCAGCTCTTTGGAGTCAGAGCTGATATAATGCCTAATCTGCCCTCTAAGTCTGCTCTTCAAAATATCTAGTGATTACGCAATTATAAACAAATATGACAAACTTTGTATGCTTAAACATTTCTATAGCCACAATAAATTACTTACAAGAACACTTAAAGAAAAAAGATAAACCAAAAGCAACAGACCCAATGCCACAAGACATATGTAAACCTACCATAACAGAGTAACCTGTGGCACTTAATGCTTCGTCGCCTATATAAAAGTCCAAGTCTTCAACTCCTTTACCAAGTCTCCTTGTAGACTGATCCCCAACTTTGCTCGTCTCCTTTATTGCTATACTCGATGGAACAATGAACTGGGGTTCTGTATTACCCGCGTACCCCATCTTCGTATACCTGAAAACAACAGTGACATTCACAGATTAATACCTATTGAATGAATTTTAAATACAAAACGAACAGTACATAATTATTTGATCGTTTTTATTTTCATCATTCTTGGCCGTTATAGTTAACATCAATGACCAACGCTTTTACATGGCACTAGTAATAAAGACAGCTCTTGGTGTACAGCAAGTGATGGTTAAAGGGATATTAAATCCCGTTTTGGTGATTTCAACCAATCCTCATTCTGTCACATTCTAAAGCATCACTGGCGACTGGCGTGCCATTTGATAAAAGCAGAATTCAGTTAAAATCTACTCACTGGATATCACGGTTCTCGGTGGGTGGTCTTTCCCTACAGTTGTCGTGGTTACTCACCTAAAGAGTAGCTCACACTTGCCTGCTTAACAGACGTTGTAGGGAAATTTCAAAATTTGCTCCAAACTTTTGTGGGCTAACGAGGGGAGAATTGGATGGGAAAGTTGTTAATATCTGTTAATAGTCCAAAACTGGGTTTGGTATCGTTTTAAATATCCGGCAGGCATCAAAACAAGTGTTTTTGCCAGTCATCAGGAGTAAAGATGAATGCATATAGTTTCCCTTGTATTTGTAATGACCACTTTGATATGATTTGTTAGTGTCTCATGGAAACACCATATAAGTGCAATAACTGAAACCAGCGTGCCACATAACTCTGGGACTTCAGTTGACCAGGGATTTAATAAACCTTGGACATCATCGTCTTGTAACTCTTTGCAGCAAAGCAAACCCCTCGTAACATTTCACCTTGCAACATTGAAAAAGCCCCATTTGCAATTTGTCAAAGCATCAAAAAAACTACCACAATAATTTTAAGAACACTTGACCAGCTCGGCTGGAATCAAAGAGTTTAGTGGTTGACAGACAGTCACATCATTCACTCCAACCAAAGTTTATGCCACATTTTTGTCACAAAAGAAGAAAGTTGTTGTTCAGATTCAGTTGCAATTTCTCAATGTAAATATACTTGTGCTTTTATAAATCAGCGCGTTGATATGGCATAAGTACAACATTATTAGTTGCAAACGGTTTATCCCATTCAATCCGCCATCTTTTTGGTCACATCACATGACCTAATGAATATAAGTCCGAAAAGATTTCTGCCCCCGACTGGGACTCCAACCCAAGACCTTCTGCTCAATGTGCAGATGCTCTAGCCACTGAGCCATCGGGACCACTGGTCAAACACAGAAATCCAATCAGACTTAATAGTGGGTATCTTACTCATATATTTATAAACATTATTAGTCTTCATACACGCCATACGTTGATCAAATAATGTAAACTACAGAACATCTGAAAAGACCTCCACCTTAACCTGGGCTCAAACCCGTAACTTTCTCTTAACCGTCGGAGTGTTTGTTTTTCAGTCACAGCCAGTCTAGCCAGACCAATTTAAATGCTGGTAAAATATTACAGCAGTCATACTTGGAGCCCCGATCAACACGTTGAAATCTAAAAATCATTGGTTCCAACACTTTTCAAAGTTAACAGATCCTGCTTCATTAGTCTCAACTACTACAACTGCACATTTGTCTGCGCTATAATTACGACCTCATTCTGCACACTTCATATGCTATTAGATTATAATCACATTTTCATTTGATAACTAAAACATGAAACAAGTAGGTTGATCTGTTTTCGTTTATATTTGGTGACAATATCCAGTGAGCATAACTATATTGAATTCTTGTTTCGATGATATATTATCTGTCTTCTAAGAGTGGAAGTGGTAAGGTTAGCAGTCAGTGTGTTAATACAAGTTGTATTGAAATTTAAGCCTTTAACTTGTCACAAAAATGGCCTAGGGATGGTTGTAGTGTTCACAGGGGCAGTAACAGTTCTCGAATGACAGCTTGAGTTTTTGGGCCAATGGCAATGTCGCTAATTCCTACAAGGTCATTTTAGACGGGTATCTGGCTGGTCCAGGTGTGATACCTATCGAGGACACGTACTACAATTGCCAGGACTACCATAGAGGGGAGGGGTGATGTTCCTTCCTTGTGAACGCTCAATCAATTCTCATCATTATTCAAAAAATGAAAATAGGAAATAGTTATAAACATATTGTTTACAAGAACACTAAGATCACTAGGCTATTTCAGAGGTTTGTCATAAATAAGGAAACTGTGTAGGTCAACTGTCCTAAATAAGTTGACATTTTAGCAAGAAAGCATGGCTGGCAATAAATGTTTTAGGATGATGACAAGTACAGTAAATTTGCATAGCCTAAAGGATTATGTCGAACTCTGAACTGTAAATGTTAAAAAATTAAAAAACACTAATGAAAAGACCACGTTTACTTATAGGCAAGTTGGATTTTGTCATGATTAGTGATTATCAAAATGTTTTTACCTCAGCTCACAGAGATAACTCTCAGTTGGCAAGCTATATGCCTAGTACAGAATATTACCTGTCACCCGATAGACTAACGAGAACGGTGGCCAAATACCATAGTTTGATGGGTCTGATGTGAGTGAACTCCTACTTAATGTCGAGATCAGGTGTGCGTGAACTTGGAATACACAAGGACAATTGACAAGGGCACTGGTCAGATATAGCGGTCTCTGATTTAGAGAACCAGGCAATCGCTGAATAATGGGCCCGTTATTTAGTGGATGAAACTGATTCTCTAAATCATGGACCGCTATATCCGACCAGTGCCATTGCCAAGTTCACTCAAATAATCACATTCACGTTGATAAAAACTTGCACTGCGCTAAATCAAATTACATTTTCACAATATAATGTGAATTTTAAACAAACTTTTTTCAACTATTGGCAACCTTGTTCACCAAACAATAATTGACTTAACCAATCACATATTCCTCTGATTCTTTGTCACAAGTTAAGAGGAAAATGCATGATCGTGAGGCCAATAATTACAAAAAAAAATTTACCCGGAATAAATATAAAATTCACCCGATTCCCTTAATGAATATTCAATTCCTAGTCCGTGCGTACACGATCTTGAGATTAAGCAGGATTCCAAGTTCACGCACAGCAGATCAGGTCACGGATTTATTTGAATGGGTCTCCCAGATGAGAGATGAGAGTCCGCAGCTGAAATCACCGAGCCATGCAGTCTCCTCACTTACAAAATATTGGAACACTGCCAACAATAGGAGAGGTGATAAATGAAACATTAACCACTTTATTTTACGCGTGTTCTTTATGGTAAGCTAAACTATTTTGAAATGTAAGTGGACCACCCAAAGCAAAATCTTAAGAATTGAAAAACCAGGAAGTGAACGTCGTGAAGTTCATCAGCACTGGAAAGCGAAACATTTGTGAGGACAATTCAACCAAAAGGTCGTCAACTGCTACTTACCCCGTCCCACAATCTATGACTACAGCCGGTAGTCGTCCAGCCATCTTGGTGATATATCGTCACGGCTTGATCACCAAAAAGTTCGCCAACTTGTCTTGCCGCTTGATCAATATGGCTGCCCGGATGGGAGTAACCATTCGTTTATCTCCGGCCGTTTCCGTTGAAAGCTGCTAGACGACCTCTTCTGGCTAGATTTTTAATTAAATTTTTGTATCCGGTATTCTGCAAGCGACAGATGAAAGTATACTCCGATGCCCTATAGTCGTCCGCCTAAGCATAAAACCGGCTTGTTGTCTTACTCACCCANCACAATCTATGACTACAGCCGGTAGTCGTCCAGCCATCTTGGTGATATATCGTCACGGCTTGATCACCAAAAAGTTCGCCAACTTGTCTTGCCGCTTGATCAATATGGCTGCCCGGATGGGAGTAACCATTCGTTTA
This sequence comes from Phoronis australis, assembly GCA_002633005.1. Lineage (NCBI taxonomy): Eukaryota > Metazoa > Phoronida > Phoronidae > Phoronis > Phoronis australis. The sequence continues at coordinate 1,061,944 of NMRA01000031.1, read as the reverse complement.
TCTCCGGCCGTTTCCGTTGAAAGCTGCTAGACGACCTCTTCTGGCTAGATTTTTAATTAAATTTTTGTATCCGGTATTCTGCAAGCGACAGATGAAAGTAAATGTTGTTTAACTTTGATGTCTTTGTTTTTGGACCAGTGTTTGTATTGAGGTAAATTCACTCATCACTTAAATTGAAAAATATTTTAGTCTCCACTTCTTGTCGATAGTTTACAGGCAAGACCTTATCTATTTGCGAGTCAATCACAAAGACACAAAGTCGATATCGAACTCGAGCCAAATCGAGGCTACAATGTTGACAGTCGCCAGGGTCGTGCTTAATCCGTTATAAAAACAGCTTACCTGTTTACTGTATGTGATGTGAGTCAGACTTTTGGTGGTGTTATCCTAGCCAGTGGTTTTCCATATAGCCATAGATATGTCAATCAAACAAGACGAGGTAAACTTTTTTATTGTTATTTAATTTCAAACATCGTGGGTCTGCCCTCTCCAACTGGGGTGTCAGTGATCTCTCTCCCATTGAGTTTACTTCAGTTCTAAAAGCCAACAGCAAGGACACACCTGTATCGAATACACTGCATCATGAGGCTAGTTTACTGGTTTAGCACTCTTTGATAGAATATTTCTGATATTTATAATTGTGTGTTTGTTGCGGACCTAATTGTGTGAAAAGCTGTGGTCTGTTCGTGAAGTATTGTGCCTGCAGATATTCTCAAACAGTACGGTACATGTGCCCGTTTGTAAACTAGTTTATACACTTATTTTTATTTAACATAATTCATCACGACTGCAGGTTCTAAAAGTGAACCATAAGTATGGACTATACTTTTACTAAACTTCTTGCTGTTCATGTGTGAATTTTTTTTATTATTATAGAAGTTGGGCGTGGAAGATTTCAAGTATGATAAAAACACAAAAGGCTGGCTGGGGCCAATCATTGCCAAAAGGATGATGTCGAGCAAGGTGAGATGTAACCATATGGAAATGCTCTCTGTATACCTTGGAAAGGTCTCGTAATTATGAACCTGGTAACTTACGGCAGTTATTTACTTCCAATTGTTTTTGTCTCCTCAGTCTGTTAACTGAAGTGGGCCTTGGAATTTTAATTCAAGCCAGATAATGTTGGCTGGGTTCATTTTCAACTCGTTATATTCAGATGCTTTACTTTTAAAGCTAGTAATTTTTAATTGAGCTTTCTCTTTGAGTGTTTTGCACTGCCTTTCACAACAATGTTCTTTTTCACTCATTCAACGAATAACTTTTTGAGCTTTATCACTGTACTGTCATGTGGTGAAAGAAGAGAGGAAGATGTCTTTAGTCAAACAAACACTACTTGTGTGCAGGTATCAACACGTCTTCCTTGACGTCCACATGACATTACAATTTTATAACATACAGCATAAGTTTTTTAAACGGCATTGAGGATCATTACGCTCCAGCACTGTGTGATGAGTTTCCCTATTTCGATTATCGGTAACTCGGGTTACAGCTACGTCGTTATCGGTTTGATAGGAGAAACTTCCCTGGCAAATGGCAATCCAATGGTTACATAGTCCACACGTAATTCATCAGTTATGTTGTAAAAGCGCGCCTTACGCTAATCGATATTTAAAAAAATACTATTTCCAAACGACGTTCCAAATGTTGTGAAGACGATGTATTTTTTATGAAATACTATCGCCAAAAAACTTTGAATGGAGGAAAACAGTTGACTTTCAGAGAAATTACAATAAATTTCAACTGGTGATTTCTTTGTGGGACTGTCTGACCCTCTTACTACCACAGTATTATGTAACAACACATAGGCTTGTTTGTCAATTTGAATCGAACGTGATTCTAGATCAGATCGTGGTGTTGGAAATTTCTTGGTTTTAACAGTCCAGGGAAATGGTACGTAACATTATCAATAATATCATGGAGAACTCAGCTGATTGGCCTCAGATCTTGCAGTGTAACAGGCTGTTGAGTCAAGAATGAGTAAAAATTTAATTTTATTCTCGATATGCATAATGTATGATCAAACAGTACCAACCGTTTAATTTCAGATTTCCAGGTTGCGTGCCAACAAGAAGAAACAGGATGAACAGAATGCTAAGTCAAAACTTGGCAATGTTAAGAAAGACGTAAGTTCAGACATTTCTGAGTTTTTGTTTTGAAATTATAGCTATTGTGTTGTTGTTCACTTCTCATTTAAGTGATTATGGTAAAGTTGAAAATTGATTACCTTTGTACAGTGTCTACACAATGTACAGTGTCTACACAATGTACAGTGTCTACACAATGTACGGTGTCTACACAATGTACGGTGTCTACACAATGTACGGTGTCTACACAATGTACGGTGTCTACACAATGTACAGTGTCTACACAATGTACAGTGTCTACACAATGTACAGTGTCTACACATTATCCTCATCTGTGATGATAGCTGTGATGAGACCAAGTCTATGATGATTCAGATAACATCAGGGCTGAGTTGCATAAAGCTTTAAAAGATATCTGCTGGATAAGTTTGATTGTTGCATGACGTCATGTGCATTGTTCAACAATAACAACATGACGCGTGATAATGCGACGTCATTGTTGCTATACGGCGTATAACTTTTATGCAACTGGGCCCAGGTGGTCTTCAAGATGAAACTGTCCAGCCTACATATTACTATTAAAATTAACATTTTTTGCAGTTTCAGATATTAAATACTAGGCAAAATGCTTTTTTGGACTTAAAAACGCAATGGCCTCCAATACAAGCCATGGCTTTATATATCGGTCGTGAGTTCTGCAGTGTCGTGAAAATGCAAGATCGCAATATGTTGCCATGTATCACAAGCAAAGAACATGATCACACTAACTTCCTTTGCAAGATTATTGTAACTACTGGAACTCAGCCCAAGTAGAGGTTCAGCCTTATATTTTAGGCTGTACATTTTTTTCCTGTAGCACGATTTTTTTCTAAGTAAACATGCAGTAACTGCAAAACGATTAATCTGCGCTGCAGAATTAAATAAAAATTTCATTGAAAAGGTAAAAATCCAGTTTACATACTTTTGCTATTGAAGCAATTTGTAAGCTCGAGTTGATGTACTACATGTTGCTTTGAATGTTCAGCGGTCAGGGTTATGCTAATGTTGGAGATGAGATACTGCATTGTATCTATAATGACTAAGTATTCGTCATTTCAATTCTAGCTTGTTGATGCAACTGAAGTAAATCTAGATGACGACGATGATGATAGTGCCAGCGTTGACGATGAAGTAAGGTTATCTCTGTTTAGTTGTTGCGCTTGAACTTGGAATTCTGCTTGTTCTTAAGATCATACACGCGTGAACTTGGAATACCCGAGTAAACTTGACAAGTTCACTCTGGTAATCACATTCTCCAATTTTATTGAATTTTTCAAATACTGGCAATCTTGTTCAACAGACAGGAGTTGATTGACTTTTGAGAATTTCTCCGATTTTTGACGCTAAGTTTCAGAAAAGAAGAAAATGGTGATTGTGGGGTCAATAATTATTGACAGTGAACAACAATTTTCATCACCTTAATGATCATATTATTCCCGAGTTCTTACGTGTTATTTCATCTCATGGTTAAGGGCACTCAGTGACATGGAAACATTCAAGAGTTGAAACGTTTGCTCAGATTTTTAATCACTGAATATTCAGAATGATCACATATGGCTTACTGACAAATGTCTGCAAGAAACTGTTGCTAGCCTTTTTGACCTTTGTATGTTTTTTTGTTAATTTCAGTTTCAAAGTCTAGTACTTTATGTATTGAAACGAATCACTGCAACGTAACATTTTGTATTTCTCTAGAATGCACTGGAAGTGCCGCCTCTAATAAAGCGTCCGTTCTCGGGCAGTCAGAAACGAGACAAGTATGCCAACTGGCGTGCTCCAGAGAAACTGAGGAAGGACAGGTGTGTACTGAAGCTCACTTTTAATAATGCGTATAATAGTGTGCTTTATGTGTATCAGTTTTCAGTAGGATGACCTGCAGTGAAGAACTTGTTTCAAAAAACTATGCTGACACAACATTACCATAATGAGTTGACTAACAAAAACTATAAATTCTGTCTGATGACACATAACTTCAAGCAGCTATAAACCCCTATTTCATCTCGAGGTGAGCTCTGGATTTGGAAATAACTGACAGCTCATCAAGTAGCCTCGTCACGTTGAGTCATTATGTTGAACTGTCTGTTATTTCTAACCAAAGAACGCACTTTGCATGTAAGTAAGCAACAAGTTTAGACCAGTTTAATAATCATTAGTGGTCTAAATTTTGTTTCTTTGAGGGAACGCGGGTTTATTTGCTTATGAATTGTTCTCTAAAATTCAAAACTATGGTAGTTCTGATTATGCAGGGAAATGATCTAATCCATGCTTACACTTTTGGGACACCGTGCACAAAGTTATTCCTCAGTTCTAACTGCACTGCCATTTTACTTGCTATTGCTGGAAAATCATCGTCAATCAGTAGAAATCAACAAACTGAATGGAGGCAGTAACATTGAATAATGAATGCTAAACTGCAATTAACCTGATAAATCCTGTCTCTTACCTTGTCTGAATGTTATGTATAACAACCTGTTCTAATTGAATTTAATTGTGGGTAATTGAGGTGGATTGAAATTTACGTACTTGGCCCTTGTTTACAGAGTTGAAGAGTTCAAATGGAGTAAACCCGCCCCGTCGGCCGAGTCATCTAGCTTTGTTTCACCAGCTCAGCAGGTGATCCGACTCAAAGAGGACTTAAAGGCCAAAGATAAAGAAATAGCCTTGCTTAGGGCCCAGCTAATGAAGAGTCAGAGGGAAAACTTTAGTTTGGCGGAGCACCTCAAAAAGTAGGTTTGAACACATCAGTAATGGTGTACTAAGAAGGCCCTTTCCCAAACAGTTAATTTCGCTACAATTGAAGCTTCGGTATTAATCCCGAAGTTGAGCGTGAATGTTCACATCAACTTCGGAGTTATAGTTTAGTAAAGTTATAGCAAGGCGGTGCTTATATGACCTTCACCTTTTGCAAATATGTACGGAGCACTCTCAAACATTCAGTGATTCTTTTTTACGGAAAGAATCCAGCTAACACGTAGACATATTGAAACAGAATACTTTTACTTCCAAAATAACAAATATTGGAACAAAATATTAACAAACATTAACCAGTTACCGCCTGCTGTTGGCAAACGCAGTGACACCTGCCGTTCTCATTATACCGAAGCATCGACGCTTTGCTGTTAAATCCACCTCTTAACTTCAGAGTTAACTAGCACTGTTAGCTTGGATAAAAGGCCAAAGTTTAGTGTTCCTACTGGCCGAGGCTTTGGTAATACCGAAGCTTTTGGAGGCAGTGGAAAAGGCCTTAGAATGAAAATCAATCCAAGTAACTGTGTTGATTAGGGTCATCCACAAAATTTAATCAACAGTTTTGTTGCCTTTCCTCTTAACTTAGGCATTGAAGTCTTTCCTATGATAATTGACAGCCTTTGTGAATTCCTTTAACAATTCATCAAATACCTTTTTACTGTCAATTTTCAACCCTTAAAGGTATATATTTTGAAAATACCTGACTCAATTCGTTCTTTACCATGACCCGCAATTAATTATAGCCATGTGACTGCCATTTTGGAGAAAGTTATTTTTTTTGCATTGAGCATGAATTTCCAAAAAAAACAAACTGTGGGCAACTTTTTGATTGAACGATGTACATGTATTCTTTGGTGTGTCAATACCAAAGGAAAAATGTCACATTTTTTATTTAATCTCAATCAACAGATTTCAGCCATCAAAGTCCTTTTTTAAAACATGGTTATTAATCTTCATTTTTGACAGCTGATATCCGTTGTTTGAAGAAAAATTAAAAATCTGAGACATGGTTACATTGGCCATAGACCATAAAATATGTGTTCACAATTTCATGTGCATTGACTGACATAATGACAAATTAAACCTAACCCTCTCCCCTCTCAAATCAATTTTACTGGAATCACCGAAAATTCTTTGCACGACTGATGTACTTGAATGGCGGACGTCTACATTGAAATCAATAGTTCAATCAATCATCAGCAAAAAGCATGACGTACAGTTATGTAACACCCTTTTCTGATTTTAGGTTTGAAGGTGATGATTACGATAAACTGAAACAGGTGAATGCAACCCTTAAAGATCACCTTGAGCGTGCATGTCGTGAGAACATCAAGTTGACAGGGATGATGAGACAGGAACAAAATAAGAAACTGCATCACCTGGAGTGGATTGATAAACTCAACGACAAGTTCAGCGTAGCGACTTTAAAACATACGTCCACTCCTAGAAAAGGGGGCGGAGATAAAATACTGAATTCGAAGTTAAGAACTGAAAAATTGTCTTCAAGTGTGAACAGTTCGTTAGAGATTTCAAGTCCGTAAGAATTGGTCGCATCTTGCATGTACCGTAACCATAATCGTGTTGGAAGTACAAGTGTCATTACAGCAGTTCGTTGCCTGGCCTTGAAGCAAGTTGACCGTCATATGGTATTTTAAAGACACTCTGTAACCTGGTTTGACAGTTCTGTAAATACATGTATTTCCTTTGTCAGATGACAGCACTGTTGATACATGTATTGCCTTTGTCAGGTGACTGCACTGTTGATACATGTATTGCCTTTGTCAGGTGACAGTACTGTAAATACATGTATTGCCTTTGTCAGATGACAGTACTGTAAATACGTGTATTGCTTTTGTCGCATGACATTTTTTGTCACTTTGCAGGTGGAAAGGTTGCATCGTTAAACAAGTATTAATTGTGACTGATCATGTTTCTCTTTCACCCAGTTCTTTTGAAAAGGCGTAGTCTGCAGTTTTGAGGATAGTGATGCAAGCCTTGATGGCCATCAGTTATACACTGCAAAGAGAGTTGTGTCCTTTGTTTGTAGCGAGACCAGAAGCTTTTTGAACAAGTCTCGTATTTATATATTGGATCTTATTTGAGGATGAGTTATCTCAATTTTACTGTTGGCTTATTGTGTCATTGAGAGTGTAATGGATTCCCGTTACAAAGGAAAAGGTTACCCAAAAGCTTTGCTGGGCAAACCAAGAGATTAATATTTAGTTTTGCACACTGTTGATAACTTTTTTAACACAAACCTCTAGTCAAAACTGTTTTGTTTGTTAATCTTGTTTGAAGCTAACTTACTAAACGGTAATCCTATCTGATCACATGAGTTGTTTTACCATTTTGTTTGTAAACAGTCTGTGTGTTGAAACTACATTCTGTAAATTTTATGCACAATTGTTCGTAAAAGGATTATTCCATTTGGTAGTTATTTTAACATATTAATAAACAATATCAAGAATAACGTTATTTTTAGTACATAAATCTGATAGCAGATTCCTTCAACCAACACCAGTATTAAACAAATAAAATTGTTCTCCAAAACCAGCATGACCGAATCAATAAGTCACTTGAGAAAGATAAAGGAACTTTATTGTACTTAATCTTATTAAGTTTGTCACAACCTCCAGTCTCGGACAACAACATAATTAATAACAACAATACCAACTGTCATTTCACCCACGGCAGCACTGTGCCTTTAAGTAACCCCCACCATAACAGTCTCAACTTTGTCAAAGCAAAACGAACACGCTCTCTCTCCACAAACAGGTCCAGTTTCGCACATTGTACATAGTACAAAAATCCAAGGCACAAATGTATATCATGAAGGCTATCAACAAGGATGGTTGGAAACGCTAAAAACAGTACGGAAACAAACCAGACTGAAACCCTGAGTCTGTAAATCAATCTTTCAGTGTGGCTGCACTTTAGAATAGAGCAAAAAAATAAGTGCAAATTATGCTTTATTAATACACTGTTAAAACCGAGCTGAGGAAACAGGTCTGACTGAAGGGTCTAACAGCGTACCCCAATGGGACTCAAACCAACGATGTTTAGTAAAGGAAGCGGACAATTATCACACTAGGCCACACTACCTCCTCTTTCAGAAAAGAAAATGTTTGACATATTTCCAAATAAAACAGGAACTGAGACCAATTTCATGGAGGTTACACACTTCATCACAATTATATCATGTTGTGTTGAAATTGTTCAACAATGGTATATAACACATTTCATGAAACAGGAAATGAGCCCAAACTTGGATGAATTCTCAACCATCTAACTTTATACATTACTTTACAATAAATTAATAATATTAAGCATGTTTCATGAAAAACACTGCACCAGTTTGCCACGACAGTTTTCATTTAATATGTTCTCTACAGCTCACCATATCCTGTTAAGTGCCAACGCAGACAGAGAACTCTGAGCCTTGAATGCAAATGAGCTTACCTCATGGCTAATGTCTGCGGCAAAAGGAACCATAAGGACTTTGCCTTCTTGGAATTAATTTTTACTTGGCGAGCATAAATCTTCACATCATGCCAGCCAGCTAAGTTTTTTAGTAGCCAATGAAAAACAGATCTCTCACGCTGGCAACTGTAAGCATGTGTAAAACATTCAGCCTGTTAACTACGAACGTACTTTATAGGTCTGTGAGAATTTCCCTCATTCTGTGCGGGTAATAATGATGTGAGGCACACAGCTCAAATTATAGCTTTCTGTCTGCCCTGGTCCAATGACTACTAAAAATACTTCTACTAATTGAACACATCCATATTTCAGAAGTCCCTACAACTACCCCTAAGTAGCAATAGTAGTCCCTACAACTACCCCTAAGTAGCAGTAGTACATGCACCTCACATGGCGGCTTGCACGCGCCTCTTCTACACTTCATCCCTCCCAAGTATCCCCCTCGATTGCCTCATAGGAACAATTACTCCTTGCACATCTTGCGTCACAGCTTTTCCAACAGTTTAACCACACCCACAATGCACAAATGACCCTTTCAAGGACAAATGCTAGCAACACTCATCAACTGCTAGCTTCCTTGCCTTTCTTCAACAGTTCAACCATCTTCTGAGGTGCCTACAGTTGCCTTAAGGATGTAGTAGTATTCGCGCACATCACATCATATGTCAGCTCAACCATCCCCTGTAGTCCTCCCACAGACACAAGGGGGCAGTAGTATTGGTACATACATGTACTGTATCACGTGGCACATTCCATGCCTCTCTTCAATAGTTCAACCATCATGGGGTAGATGGAGGCAAACTCCTTGCCGTCTCGCCTCTTCACTGACTGTACGTACGCCTCAAGTGTACTCCTGAAACAAACATAAAGATGAAAGCGAACGATAGTAAAAGCAATATATTGAGTTATGGCTTGAAGCCCACACCAAATGCAAACTTGATTTAACACTCAGCAGGAATGGTTTCTTTTTTGCTTAATACACCTTCACCCAATTTTTAGAGAAAATTAGTCTACCTTTAACAAAGCTATCTACTGGAACTAAACTGTAACTCCAAACCAAAGCATGGCCAGATCATAGTTAGGTTTAAGGGTCAGTGACTCGACAAGAGTGGCTGACCACAGACATTCAGTAACTATAGTTTGACTATTAGAAAACTCATCAAATGAAAACAACCAGACTTACACTTGACTAAGAAAAGTTGTGCAACAGATACTAGGCAATAGTGACTAAATAACTAGTAAATAATGACTAAATAACTAGAACTTACTTGATCATCTGTAACCTCTCACTCTCCAACACGTGATCATCCAACCACTGAGAATAGCGACTTAAAGACCAGTTTACAGCCTGTTGGTAAACAATGAATGTTACTCACTTGTTTGTAAATCCACACCATAAATGTTACATGGCATTACATTACATAACTGAACAGAATAGATACACTTTGATAATTGAATTACATGAGGTCGTCTAACAAGAACTTTACAAATGAGCTTGTAGCCAGCACTTGACTCCAAGCACCTGTCATATGTGAAAGTTTTTGTCAAAATTCAAATAACGTTACTAGAATGTTTTGAGGGATACCAAGAATCTGTTTTTGAAGCAATTCTAAGACTTAAAGAGTAAAACATGAACGACTTTTAACATAAAATAGGCTGCCTTAATACCGTTACATGAACCTCATTTAAAGTTCTTTTCATAAATCTAGATTTGTCGTCTGAGAACATTTAGTCTTGAGCCTCACTCAAAGTAGCTCAAAAACCAGTTGATAGCTGTCAAGAATTCGATATGTTGTTGGACTTCAATATTGTCCCAGCCCAATGTCACGGTAGGTAGTTCAGTTAAATGCATAATCCTGATACAATGTCAGTTTTACATCATATTATGCAGCAGTAGTAATATGTTTGAAACAGCTAAAAACTTAAGTGGTGTGGAAAGACTGACTAAAGCTGGTATCTGAGAATGCTCACCAAAATGATCAAACCTAAAAAAATCCAGGAAAAATGAGCTATCATAACAGAAGTTGAGTTACTAATCACTGACTAGCAGCCCCACCTGGTGTGGTGACTTCATCTCCGCTGGCGCTCTGCCAAACAGGAAGTGTAGCACAACGGAGTGAGGAAGGATGTCTCCTATAGCTGAACTCTGTATAATGTGTTCACTGGTCTGGAACAGCAGCGGCCTACATATGGAGAGAAAACCTCACATCACAGGGGTACATTCTGACAATCGTCAATAACATCACATCATTTGAGTACCGTACTCATCCGGGTTACCGCCCAGGGCGCTTAAATTGGGAATCTAAAAAACAGGGGGTGGGCGGTAAGCCAAGCATGGGCGGTCAAAATCGAAATTTTTGAAGTCAGGAGTGAGTGCTTACACGGAGGACCGATTTTACCCTCATGGAGCTACACTGACGTCGGAGTTCAAGCACAGTTCAAGTATACGTTGGCAGATTGAAGTGACGGGCTTCCACTCCCTGAAGTGGAATAGTGCACACGATACAGGGTTCTGTGATCCCGAGCACGACTGGGTTTTTTACGTACCTCCGTTGCTGCTCGTAATCTCTCCTGTATTCCTACAGGTAGGCGTGCGTTCAGTAGGGCAAGTTTCTTCATAGAAAAGGCAAATCAAGCAAGACTGCTAGTGCGCCGCGTACTTATAAGGGAAGCACCTGACTTTGTAGATTTGCTCCCCCCTAGACACTTTGGCAACCAAAGCATGTGCTAATGATTGACAGGTCACATTTCTTTTAAGAACATTAAAATGCTTTGAACCTAGTTTGAAAAATGAAACACTTTATATACATTATATAGTTCTTTCTGAGTTGAACACCCCACACCACTCTTGTTCAAAGCACCTGCTCAACAATCGGATGATACTACCATTGGGCAATAGGGGTGCTAGGTCGGCTGTGAAAGCAAATTTTTTTAAAACGCATCATGTAAAAAGACATAATGCAAATCTAGAGTTCAAAAAATAAGTTTTTGACCACGTGGATGGGGATAGAATGTTCGACTTGCGCTTGGTAAAAAGTTGATTTCTTGCACTGTTGCTTTTGGTTAGGCGCTTTCATTCTGGTTGAACACTTTCATTTTGTTGTCGGGAGTGGGGCATTAAAAACCCGTTTAACCAAGGCAGGGAACAGCGAGACAGGTTGGCTGGTCACAATGACTCGTGTCTGCTTGTATTCAAAACAATAAGTCCAAAATAATGTTAGTGTGCTCGTGCTTTTTCTTATTTCATTGCTCAGGGTGGTGATGTTTCGTGTCCTGTCACGGCACATAGGGGGAATCACAGAAAGGTAGAACACGGACTTCAAATTCTTGTCAAGTACCGCTTTGCTTGTTCTTCGACGGCAATGAAATACATTCGACAAGCGCTGTCTCAGTGATCAGTAAATGCTGGCACGAGTTCCGCGCGAGCCAAATGAAATAATTGTGTCTCCTTCAATAAACGGCATGGGAAATACGGGTATTTTACCACCATAGTAAGGCAAGTTCCAGGTTCCGCTAAAACTGATTGTCACTGAAAGGTAAGCGAGTTGCGCACATTTTGGAATCTTAGTTTTGTGCGACGAACGTTCAAAAAGCACAGACACTTTTAAGGAAGTCTTGATCATGAAAAATTGGGGGTGGGCGGTAAGCAGAGCATGGGCGCTTAAAACTGAAAATTTGAAAATTTCGTGGGTGGGCGGTAAGCCGAGCATGGGCGGTAAGCCGAGCATGGGCGGTAAGGCGAGCATGGGCGGTAACCCGGACGAGTACGGTACTATTTACACACCTTACTCAAAGCTCAAGTATATCTTACATCGAGCTTTCAAAGCATGACATCTTATTGTTAAATAAAATGGAAAATGAAAACTGGGCTATTTTTAAAATGTTTTCCAAACGAGTCTGTACTGGATCTGATGTTGATCCACCATACGTTATTTTCCACAAGGTTCTTAAATTGTTTACCACTTGAGAAGTACTTGAATAATAATAACACATACCTTAAACCTGTTTCTCTATACTAAGCATCAACATTGAGGAAAAGAACTTTTTGAAGTGTTGAATCCGACTAATACAAAATTTGCTACTCCTCTAAAAAGCAAGCTTTGCTCGTTATCCCGAAATCCTGGATGTTGTGTCATACCTGAATGCACGCAGAAGTCTGTACATACGACCCAGGTCAGCTGCCCGACTACACAATGGAGAGATGGCAAGTTCCATTTGAGCAAAGTCGGCGGCCAGTCTCATCTTACCACCTTCACCCAGGGGCCGAACCAAACTGGCGTGCCGCACAAACAGATCAATAGCACTAGAGGCAATAGTTCTCAACCTAGGAAGGAATGTTGCAACGGTTATGCAGTAAATTTAACTCCCAATACTATTTGATTTTCAATGTTAAAAATGCATACTTATGAATAAGACCGCTTCATTGCCATAAAATTGGTCTCAACTATGTTCCTTATTCTCATTAGAGCTTATTTCTTGACTCAGGGAAAGATGATACACTGGCACGAAGCAGGTCATGTGACTTTTGAACAACTCAAGAAGAACATGGTAGCTATGCTTTTATCCCTACATATTTCCAGGTCACATGATTCCCACACTCATACCTCTTTGAGAGAACATACATTCGCACTGCATACTACGCAAACTCTTTCTTCCCATCTGCTATTTTACTCTGGAATAGACTCCCACAACATGCCATCTCATCAGAAACAATAGAGACGTTCACGAGTCACATCTCGAACAACAACCTTACCCAGTAAACAACAAAACTTGTTTTTACCCTGGCACTAACCTGCACTTTGTTTTGTTGTTATTTTAACAGTCATGCATAGTTCAATTTATCACTAACATGCAGCAACATATAAGGATCGGTACTTCGATCATTTGTTGAAACCAGAAGAAGTATTACTTGAACTAGGAACAGGGAAGCAGAATGTGGAAGAACAGATATGTGTAATGAAAGCTTAAATAGCAAGTGTTAAGATGTGTGAATAGAAGAGACTTCTTGAGCAGATTAGGGCCAATGATCTAATCTCCAAATTCAGTTCAGACTCAAATTTGAAATTAACCAATCACACAGCACGATTCTAGTACAAATGTGTAAATTTACTTGAAGCGCATCCAGCCATTGGTTAATATTCAAGTTGAGTTTCAAGCAGAGAGACTAGAACCAAGAGCGAGATGATCCGAATGATGTCTAATCACATTGAATGGCAACAAATATGAAGCGAAGTAGGAGTTTATTTGTTGATCAAGCGTGTATGTTGACAGTCGTCTCCAAATAATCACCCACTTTCATATCACTCCTACATCAACACACCACACATGCAAAACAAGTCTCTAACTGCAAAACTAACCGTCTGGAAATAAAGTCTTTGCATTTAAAGTGAGTCATGTAGTCTGCCTGAACTCTTGATGTGAAGCTCTGAAGTTCCCTCATGTATAATGAGCACTGAACATCGGACACGGTTGACTGACTGTAAGTACAAACTAGGAACATTAAGAACTTAAAAAGACTTTAGCACACAATATGGCTGACAAGTGAAATTTTAATTTGGCAAATTTCTCCGCCAAAATAAAGATTATTAAATGAGAAAACATTATTTTATTACTAGCATGGTTTGTACTTTATACAAAGATGTCACAAAACAACATATGGTGCAGGATAATCAGCCTTTGAAAAATGAAAAAAATGACAGAAATTCACAAGAAACAACAAAACAACACAACACAACAAGTCCTGAAATGAAATACCTGGAAAAGTCTTCTTGGTGCATGGTCAAAATGATGGATTCTAACGCATCGTTTATGGACATCAACAAAGGATCAGTTGCCGACACCATCAGAGCCTCGACAGACTGAAATAGAAAAGGATTAATCAGACAGAAACAAAAACGCCCTTGCACAATAAGCAAGGTTAGAAACATATCAGTAAATAAAACAATTCACTTCACTCTTGAGGTTTTGTAAGACCCTCAAAAAATGACAACCTTCAGGACATCATATCTCAGACGTGGCTAAATTTGACAACTGTCCGAACATCGTATCTCAGACATAGCCAAACTTGACAAACATTCAGGACATCATATCTCAGACATGGCTGACCGTATTCATATGAAACTTTCACATAATTGCTTTACGCAATGTTCTTAAAAGAGCTTTTAGGAATTGTTTTTACAAATACCACTTTTGCATGAGATGTTATCAAAAGTAGGACTTTTGTGATTCTCATGAATTGAAAACTTGATTGAAACAAAACACGAAATAATGATTTTAAATTGAAATACTGCAACAATGTTTTTGATATTTCATCTTGAATATTTCCATTGCACATAATTTGGCCACGTTATTGATACCATTGTTTTACTACGGATGCAACTTTCTTTTTCTGCTAAATTTTACTAAAAAGACATGTGACCCTACTAATAGTAGATTGGTATATACCCAAAAATCAAATTCTGCAGGCTCTCTACTTTCAGAAAATAAATACTTTCACAGAATTAAAATCTGTAGTTTTGTTGACAGTTGGCTAAATACACTCAAGTCGATAAGGTCCTAAAGAACCTTAAGTAATTTGAGTGAATACAATTGACAGAGCTAGGGACTCAATAGAGCAGTGTCTCATTACTTTCCATCAGTACGGGAGTCTCCAGCACACGTTGCAATCTCACTCCTGACATGTAAACGCCAAAAATAATTGGACGTAAATTCTCTATCACGAAGCGGTAATGACCAGTTATGACGTGTAACGGCCAGTAATGACAGGTAATGACCAGTTATGACATGCAATGACCAGTAATGACGGGTAATGACATGTTATGCCAGTTTTTGTGAAAATAAATTCTGCATACACTCGCCTGCCATGAAGAATTTCGCGACATCTTACACGATTATGTTTGGTGTCGTCTGTAAGAGCAATAACTTAAGAAACATTTATAACATAAGCTGAGAAAAGTTTGAGTTAAAACATTTACCTGTAAAGCCTGTTCCATTGTCTGACTGACATCAGGGACATTGTTGTCATTGACGACCTTAACAACTGATGCATACAGATGATGGAGTGCATTGACCGTACTAGCGTTACGTGACTGTGCAGTAGTGGGAGGCCCGATAACCTGACTGGCGTCACCGTCACTAGCCACGAGCTGCTCACACTTGACTGTGAACAGCTGGACAGTCTTGGCAACATTCTTCACAATCAGCTGACACAGACTGTCATCTACACTAGCCACGTTGAGTTCACTGCACAATAGAGGGAGCTGGTGACAATTATGTGTAAGAAATACAACACTGTACCATCAAGTAACCTTTTGTAAAACTGATGAATGGATTAACTTGCCTAAAAACAGGTACAATAATTGTGCTTTAAAGTCATCTTACGGCATCATTCCTGAATAACCAACTCAGTAACTTAATGTAAGTGAGGTCCATATGGCTGCAAGAGAACTACAAACGTGCAAGGAATTCTGGGATTGACCCTTTATCTGAAATACATCGGGCAGACCCATTATTTATACTTCTAATACAAGTCTTGTTATCTTTGAATACAGAGGTCATGATATTGTGAGTAAAAGTGCATAACGAGCTTTAGACCCTATTCCAATTTGTATGGAAAAAGTGCAAGAGGTAGACCAGCCTACCTACCTGCGGATTGTCTTCACTATGCCATCAATCTCCTCTGGAGATGGTGGGTGGGTGCAACCAACGGGGAACAATAGATTGATGGGGTCAAACAGGCGTGACAGAGAACGCGATAGATAGGCCGTCTCGAACTGGGTCAAACAGTCACGTAGAGCAGCCTCGGCACTGAGAGTAAACACGGAGTTAGTATGCAGGTAACAACAACTACTCAGCATTAGTAACAGCTCATATTTCTTCAAATGGTCACATCTCTCGATATCAAGATTACAAAATGGAAAAGATCTCATTTTTGGGCCCTCCTATCATCTGTGCAGACCTGACAGTTCTAATTTATAAAGTTGTTAAGAATTATCTCAGTTTGAAAACCTAGATTTTTCGGGTCAAGTTGCAAGATGTGGCCGGTATAGCTTGTCGATAGTAATGTTACAGCGCACTGCTCTCATCAACATCTCTTCAGCTTGCGACATGATGTTCACACAAGTTTTAATACATTATGAAATACAGGCGATAACACTCTCTAAAATTCCATTACAAAATTAAAATCAAGAAAACTGGGTCACTTAGTGCAATTCTGGTACATCTACAGTTTTTCCATATGAAATAATCCATTTTTGAGCTGTTACTTTAATTCAAAACTACTACGACTTCATCAACGAAATAAGCCTCTGTCAGTTTGCTCTACTCCAAAAATCATTTTTAAATGTAACCAATGAAAAAAGTAGCAGACATTTTAAAAAGATTGTCAGAATACACAGGATACTTTGAATCACTTGAAGCACAACAATATGCAATTACTTAGAACTTACTTGTACACATCTGAACTCGTCTTTTCTTCCATGTACTCTGGCAGTTTGTCATCGTCGGAGGTGGCGCTAGTTTCCAGATTTGTAGAGAAGTGCTTTATCCGTTTCCACAAGTCGTTAAACAGGCGCAACAGCTTAGGAAACTCCCCTTCAAACGCTTGCTTCAAAAATGTCGAATCTATAACAGTAGGTAATGTCTTTGAATCTATTCATTCCATTCCCACATCTCACAACCAACTTTCCTTTTTGTGGAAGTAGAAAAACTCATCGAGTTGACCTAGCTTCAGAAATGTAAGGGTGCCAACACAAATCTGAGCCGAGTTCAACAACTCAAGAATGGTTCATTGCATCTCACTGGGCTTTTCAATTTTCAGTTGTCTTCAGCGCAATTCACTCCGCAACTGTAAAACTTTAACGTCATCAAATTATTAATGACAAATTGCTTTTAACGAAAAATATTAATTACCATGTAAAACTGTGGATCACGTGTCCAACTGATGCACAGCATTGTGGGTAAATACCAGGGAACCAGAGAGGGCACTATGATATTCCGGGAAGTGGACAAAGGTAATAGCTTTGAACACAACAATTTCTTTTGCACTGGTGAACTGTAACTTCTACAGACAGCTACAGTTCAACCCTATCAAAAACGTTCACGTAACTAATTGTTACAATTCGCCGCACATCAAGATAGCCATGTACTCAAAACAAACCACAGCTTTCATGATAAGTAAGTCTTAATGTTTTTCTTAAGCCAAGAGTCAGTATTAATTGCATCACTGGACTCCATGTTCAACACACCAAACAAACTGGCATCAGTCCTTATTGTGACCTCAAATCAAGATGCGACCCCTATTGGCTAATGTGCTTACTATCTGCAGCCTGTTTAAACTCCGTCTTTAACAGTAGACACATGTCCTTCCAAAATGTCTGCAGAAAGTCGCCACGTCCATCACTGGTGACCTCGTCTATAAAACACACTTGAGTAACTGGGTCTCTCTTCTTTGACAAGACTTTCTGCAGGTGGTGCACCTGGTGAAACAAAGGTAAAATTATCTCCTGAAAAGGTTATTTCTTAGTTCATACATGACAAAAAGGACTGTAATGCTATCCCTTGAAAGATACATTGGTAGCTCAATGGGTGGTCTCAGGACAGTGTGCGAAGTAGTCTCCTTTATGAATTCTATACAATAAGTACACAGGGGTCGACACTTAGTACAAAGCCAACTTGCCAAGAAGTCCAAGGTTGCCAAATGAGAATGTGGCATTTGGGTACCCATATACTCCCGTTCGACTAAAAGTAAAATAAAAAAGGAAGCCCCATAAGCTGCTGGGTGACGTTCCTGGCCATCACAAACGGTGATTACTGATGGCAAGATACGTGGCATCCTTGTTGGAACACCCATTTTCACATTGACCTCTACTCTCATCACTCACCTCTGCACTGACCTCTGCTCTCAACACTGTCACAGCAAACAGAAACCACAAAAACCAACATAAACATCACAGACATGGGCATTATCAATTTCAATTCCTGATATAAACATAACAAGTGACCCACTTGTACAAGGGACCCCACTTGTACAAGGGACCCCACTTGTACAAGGGACCCCACTTGTACAAGCGACCTCATTTGTACAGGTGACACCTTCCCATGATCACAGATCAGCCAATATACCTGAGCCAGAGTAGAATAGATAACATCCATCAGTTTCTCCATGTTCGTCCACAAGTTAGCGCGGAATGCAGGGGAGTTCCCCGTAGGTATAGCAGCACGGCCAGGCATGCCTGAGGAAAGGTGAGAGTTCAGTAAGAACACTTAAAAAACTTAGCGAAATATCAGAAAACTTACAAATACGAGAACATCAATAACAAAAGTACCAGTTTTACACAAGGACAAGAACACAACATAGGAATAAGAAGACCATACTTTAAAAAACTTGTGATTCACAAGAACAACACAATCCATTATTCCAATATAGTATTAAATGGCGTCTTGCATCAGAAAATGCTGGAATGAATACCTGAGCCAGAAGACTGGGTCAACAGCTGAATGTCCAGAGAACTTTTGATACTAGAGTTTAATGTCGATCTACACTCGTCCACTACTCGGTCGACAGTCTCCACCAAACTGGCCAAATTATAGAACACTTGCAGGGCTGTGGCCACTTGGTTCTGATTCTGTGAAGGAATACACAAAGAATCTCATATTAAAAACTGTTTCAAAGTGCCCAACGTGAATGCTGCATATTCAATATAAACATTATTTACGCAAGACTTTATCATTACCAAAAATTATCCCAAATGTATTTATAGCCCTAAAAGTTAAAACCTAATTGTAATGTTTTAGCAGAGTTTGTATTTTAAAAGCACCATTAGCTAATACATAGCAGAATTCTGAACATTTTAACAATGTTGCACACTTTTGAAATGTAAAATTAACTTTAAATTGGACATAATTTTTATTCAATCTGTTTATCATAATCGCCACAATAATTACCACTACCATCATCATACCTGTATTTCCACCATTATACCTGCATTTCCATCATCATACCTGTATTTCCATACCCTTCTCCACCATCTTGACAGCCTGTTCTTCAACATCCTTACGAGCCTGTTTTATGAATCTCCTGTCCACCTCTAACACCTCAATACCACTCAAATCAACGCCCTCTGACAGGTAATCTAGACAACAAAGACATACATAAAGCTCCTACAAACCTGCATTCCTTCAAAGAAACAAAATTTTGATTGAGACTACTTATGGCTATAAGCCCAGTATCGACTAATTCCACTCTCAAATGAGGAGTGGTTTTTGGGCTGAACAAGTTGGCTTGTCGCCGTGGAGAATTTGAAGTGCTGACCATAGTGTCGAGCAATTATGCACTACCACTTCCTTCAAGGCCCAAACATCACTTATGAATTGAGTCACAAACGATTTGAGATCAACTTCATAACTGCAGGAGGTCTAAAACAAATTTGAATTCTTGCCCTCAACTGTAAAGTTGTGAACTGTCAAGTGGCTGTCACCAGTGCCACCTATTGTCATTGTTATGAGTTAGTTGGTCATCCATCTCCCCTGGACTGTGACCTAATTTCATGAGTTACACATGATTGTGTTTCCTGTTCCTGTCTCATGTAATGGAGAATAAACATGGCTTCACAGTTTCCACATTCAGTTTGCTTTTATCTGACAACATCTGACTACAATAGGAGACAAACAAACACTCGTTTGGTGACCCTTTACTGAAGTCCAAAGCAAAAAGTCTGATATTTGTGTTTTATTGCTTGCACTCGAGCTCGAATCTCTGCAGTAAAATTACTACTTAAGTATTAATGCTCCGGTAATAACTAAAGACACAGAGACTTAAGATTGATACATGATGACCCCCTCAGTGAATCATATGATCAGATCATGTGACGTACATAACAACAAGAAGAGGCTTCATAATGAGACAATCAATAATACCTAGTTCATTCAAACTCTGGGCTGCCTTTGTGATTTCTCTACTTCCACCTTGAAGCTGTGTTCTTAACCTCTGTGATAAGTACAGAATACGGATAATCCTTCTCAGTAGATCACAGGTCTCTTGCAGTCGCCTCAGTTGAACTGTGCGCGTTACAACTTTGTTGTATGGCTCTGTTATCTTGGAGCGAATTCTGCCAAATGAACAACAAGAGCTGATGAGTGGTGACTGTCTAATGACTACAGTTCAATAACACGGAACTCACAGATGTAAACTAATAATATTCCTTCTTTTATGAAAGTCTATTAAATAATTAGGGGTCACAACAAAC
Source organism: Phoronis australis (assembly GCA_002633005.1). NCBI lineage: Eukaryota > Metazoa > Phoronida > Phoronidae > Phoronis > Phoronis australis. The sequence continues at coordinate 1,041,348 of NMRA01000031.1, read as the reverse complement.
AAGTAACGACTGAAATGGTACAAAAGGTAATGAAGTCTCAGAGGAATGTACATTAATCTCCTGTAGTCCAGTGTGAAATAACAACAGTTTGAGTATCCAGTGGGATGTGTTGAAGCATTTCAAGAAATATTTTATAAGGGAAGGTGGAAGTTTATACCTTTTATCATCATTTTATGAATTGTTTCCAAAAAATCAAGCAATTTCACAACAGTTAGCAGTGGCTCAGTACCTGTAAATCAATCACACCACCAACCTTTCAACACCTGCTAGTAAGGACTGTATACAGTCAGCAGTGGCTCAGTACCTGTAAATCAATCACACCACCAACCTTTCAACACCTGCTAGTAAGGACTGTATACAGTCAGCAGTGGCTCAGTACCTGTAAATCAATCACACCACCAACCTTTCAACAGCCGGTAGTAAGGACTGTATACAGTCAGCAGTGGCTGAGTGCCTGTAAATCAATCACAGCACCAACCTTTCAACACCTGCTAGTAAGGACTGTGTACAGTCAGCAGTGGCCTGGTGCCTGTAAATCAATCACTGCACCAACCTTTCATCAGCCGCTAGTAAGGACTGTATACAGTCAGCAGTGGCCTGGTGCCTGTAAATCAATCAAAGCACCAACCTTTCAACAGCCGCTAGTAAGGACTGTATACGGGACTGCATCATCTGAAGGACACCCTCCAGTGTTTCAACACCTGTAGCCTGGGATAGCAGGTCTTCATGGTGAGCAGATACCTGTCAAGGGGAGAATTGGACATGAAACGGCATGTCTGAATTGTGTACCCCAAAACCACCTAAAATTTATAGGTAATACATCATTAGGAAATCGACATTTTATTCAAGGGGTGATAGTATATGCCCTTCTGCCAGGTGTCACATTTCATCATTACATCTTGCCAGAGTATATCTGTAACCAACAGCTGATAATAGCCAAGCATTCACTAAATTTTAAGCAACTTGAAAACCTCATGACGAAATCATTGCTTCAAGGGAGTCACTGAATTTAGAATAACGTCGTATACTTGGCAGCTCTACAGTTTAGCACCATCTTCTTAACTCTTCTACATTACGACAATGAACTATTGAAATATTGAGTATTACCAAAACCTGTGAAGAAACTGCGCATCAAGTGAAGGGAACAACAGCTTATACAGACATAAAATCAAAGCCATCGCCTCACAGCTGGGTATTTAGCCAAATAGAATATATACTGCGTCATACCAAAGCAGGCTGGAGAAACAATTCATGGGTCAAATTCCAGAAAGGTCAAGCCAGACCCTCAATCTAATGACCGGACTCTGTAAACGCATACTAGCTGGAGACAAAAGCATCACTTTATCACAGTCGCGTGAATCGAAAACGCTATGGGTCAGATCTTTACTCCACTGGTGGCATTTTTTATTAGAATGGTCATGGCTGGAGCCACTTGAGGCTAGATGTTAAAACACAGTGAGACAAGACTTCTAATCCAATAGAAAGATTCTCCAAACAATGTTGATTAAATGATACTGGGTCTTGCTTTGTCCCTACAGCTGGGCTCTCTCATAGGACGGGATGGTAGAGCCTTACTCAAGTGAGTATTTTGCTCTCTCAAGTATCATCTCATGTGGGTATTGTTTGTTTCAGGTAGTATAACGTCATATAATATCTTCTCGGATACTCAGTTTACCACGTAGACAAGTATTATGTTGGTTAGAATTTGTCGCGGAACCCTATCACTTATGTAGGAGGGGGCTCTGGGTCAGAACATTTGAGTTCAGACCCTGGATTGTTTTGCACAAACACCCATGCCACCCACTTGTGCATGTAATTCACGGTCCAACAATGTGATACCATCCACCAATTTGGCCAATTGTTGACTAACAACAAGGCCAGCCTGAATGGTTTGGTTAGCGTAGTCTTTCACATCAAAGTCATCTTCCAGGAACTGTTTGAACGTGTCTGAAAAGCAAAATTGCAGATAAGAGTGAAAAATCTCTTGATTACATAGCACCAAATTCAAAGAACCCCCGTACCATTAAGTATTTAGGTAACACAAAGGTCAGGCAGAACCTAAAGTTGCTTTTAACTCTTTCCAATTTGGTCCAATAGGCCCACCAAGACCTGGTCCAAGGCAAAAATGAACCAGGCACGATAAAAACAGGAGACCGCACAGTGTAAAAATGGCCAGATGCCGATTTGAGCAATGATAAAAAGTTTGATCACGGAACAGGATTATTTCAGTGTTCGAGTTGGAAGAACTTAAAGACCTCAGTGGCCTCCTAATGTGCCCGTCTATGCACAAAAGGTACTTATAACAACATGACTTTGATGTTTTAATCAGTGTAAGGCGTAATTCGCCGAAAAGCTTGTGGCGTTTGAAGCGCCTATTATTAATACTACTGGTAGGGTACTAATAATACTAGGGGCATTGGTAGGATACAGTGGTTTAGAGAACCAGTTTCATCCACTAAATAACAGGATCGTTATTCAGTGATTGCCTGGTTCTTTAGATCAGGGACCACTATATCCGACTACTGCCTTGTACTGCCGAGTTGTACTGGGGCTAGACAGTGATCACCGTCCGTCTCTAGCTGGCCCAGTAGAGACTGTGAAGCTTCTAACAACGTGTAAGGCCTTCTCAAAGACGTCACTTCAGAATCGAATGCCTCTCACATTAAACGAGAATAAACAGATACAATACCGTCGTTCTTGAAGCCGCTGACAACGTCGACATCCATGTTCGTGTCGTGCGCAAGCCAGCCTCGTCCCCAAGCCTCTAGATGGCGCTGATCGACAGGGACCGTAGACCGGCGTCTTTGATTTTTGCTGTATGTTAACTCCAAGATCACGCAAGTGATCTTGAGAGCAAGCTGCTGCCATACGTGAAGGTGGAATGTCGCTTAATCTCAAGATCAAGCGGAAGTGAGTTTCGCGTGAATTAATCAATCTGCCTGACAGCCAATCACGGCCAAGGCCCTGGGGGCCTTGGGCTGAAATCGGAGTTACTAGACTACGACGAGAACGACAGAGTTCTAAGAGATAAAGCTCCCGCCCATGGCCTACTCATGATTACTGATTAGTACCGAAGGACTCAAATGAAAAAAAATCATTAGTAGACCGTATTTGATGTTCCCTCAGTAAGGTTCCGCGCATTCATGGTCATAGCCCTACGGCTACGGTGAGCATTTGAGTTATATTATTGTCTGTGTTGTGTCATAGTATTCCAATATGAAAATAAAGCTCGATGTTTGAAATTAGTGCCTGGTTGATGTTTGATCAAGTAGTGAACCAAACATTCACTAACTGGTTGTAATACATTTTTAAAGCATTTTCTGTTTATTTCGGAACACTTCTGAGCGCCAAGTCTCATTTTTTCCGAGTCTATCCAACTCAGTCGAAGTTTAATCAAGCCACGCCCTTGCGTAAACTTGGAATAATTCAATTTCTGCTTCACAAAAATCACGTGGGGAACCAAACATTCTCTAACTGGTTGCAATACATTGTAAATGTATTTTCTATTACTTTTTGGAACAGTTCTGGGCGCATAATCAGTTTTTTTTTTCTGCCCAATTCCAAGTTCGGTAAGGGCGTGGCTTGCTTAAACTTGGAATAATTCAATTTCTGCTTTACAAAAATCACGTGCTGACCCAAACATTCTCTAATCTACTGCTTTACAATTTAAATGCGTTTTCTATCAATTTCGGAACACTTCTGAATGCATTCTTATTTTTTTACAAATCGGTAAATAAAACAACAAGAATGGATCAACTGAAATTTGAAATTTTCGGATGTAACAACTTCCTTTATCTACAAAAACAGAAATAAAGTAAAATCAAACACAAAATGACAATTGACATATAAGATATGGTGTAATGAAAATGATACATTTTTGCGTAAAAAATTCAATGACATATTTTAAGAAGTTTTTATGTTCAATCCATGAGGTTCTATTGTATTCAGTTTGTCTATCCAATATTGTTCTCTTTTAAGTCTGTGAGGGGTACTGGGGTGTTGGAGTTTTTCTATTATTTACCCAATGCCAAGTTTAACGAAGCCACGCCCTTGCTTATAAACTTAGAATAATTCAATTTCTTCTTTACAAAAAATCGTGTGGTGAGCCAAACATTCTCTGACCAGTTACAGTATGTTATAAATGCATTTTCTACTACTTTTGGAACACCTCTGAATGGTTTTGCAGTTGTTTTCTACCCAATTCCAATTAGTTTAAGCAAGCCACGCCTTTGCTTAACCTTAGAATAAGTACATATCTGCTTTACAAAAAACCATGTGGCGAACCAAACATTCTCTGAATTGTTACAAAATGTTGTTAGCACATTTTTTTCTCATCTTGAGACTCTACTGAAAACGTTAGCAATTATCATCTTTTCAAGTTTAAGCAAGTCAAGCCCCATCTTCAACGTGGAATAATTTTATTTCCGCTTAACAAACCTTATGTCGTAAAGCAAGCAGATTACAAGACATTATGAACATTTTTTTCTGTCATTGAAACTCCTCGGTGATTGTTTTTTGCCCAATTCCAAGATTAAAAGATGACTGCAGTAAAAATAACCGGTTCTAGTATACACATAGAACTCGCATTTTCACGAGTTGCGCGCCAAACGGTGATTCGTAATTCTTTGCTCAAGAAACCTGTTCCCCTCCAGTGCGGTTCATCGGTATACTTCGTTCAAACATAAGATATCTCTGACAGAGTTACGTTCATGAAGACTTAGCGCTACATGATGTTAGGTCGCATTATGTCAGACAACTCGTGCACCGCCTGCCAGAATCTTTCCACCTAAAGGCAAATATCGTGCATGAACGAGTCTCTTGGCATATTGTTCTGAAGACACCGTCTCATCATCAACCTCGTTCTTAAGGTATTATGTACTACCTTCGACAAGTCCGAGCCTTTCCTGGCATCTTGATAAACAAACTCTACAGTAATTTATTGAAATATAAACATATGGCCATAGGCCCAAAGTATATAACATGTACAAGACAGAACATTCAGTCAGGTGCGTTACAAACTGTATAATAAATTAAGTGACGCTTGAGAGCATGATGGACGAATTTTAAAAGTAGGATGTGCGGAGTTCTCACGAGAGATTCAAATTTAGATGTCGTGGGAGAATGACAAAAACTATCACTTAAATACTTAACCCGAAGGTCTTGTTACGCACTGCAAACTAACACAACGTGGTATTCGTCCTCTGCACATAACTCACACAACCTATTTTCATAAGGGAATATTTGTGTGGCGACCTCATTCCACTAGTAAAGGATGCTGTCTCGAATGCAAGACTGGTCCACTGGGTTTCGCTCTCAGAATGTTCAACAATTGATCGGATCTTACTCGTTTTTCTGGTTTTCGAGATAGTTAAGTTAGTTGTCTTGGTGTAGTGACAACGCCCTCTGCGGTGTTTCACCAGTGCACTGTATAGAGAAGTTTTAGTTGTATAAAAGAGATGGCGAATACAAATGTTCGTGTATTTCTATTATGACCAGTCGTGAGCCTTTGGTCAATGCATCTTTCTAATTCACAAACATGTAACCACATTCCCATGAATGTTTCTCCTTACGTCCAACTGACATCGTAAGATATGCATCAGCTAGCATACGAAGTCTTTCCATGAATCCACACAATCAGTTGTTCCAACTTTGATCCATTACAGTGAGTACCGAGGCATTATGCAGTTCCTAGCCTCACTGGACAATCTGCAGACATGGTCAATAAATTGACCAAATTTTATCTTACAAAGGCAGGCACAATAGTCAGGCGATGTTTTCAAAAGCCCTAAAACCGCAAGGCATACTCTTGTTTTACAGACACTTTCAAAAGAGTTTAAAAGTCACTCCCTCACCTGCGTATCTTTGAAAACATCAATAATTATAACTGGTTCAAATCATTTTAAAATAACTAGAGTTATTAGACAAGTGACCTATTTGTAATTAGGACAGTGGAGGTTCCTAACGACAAAGAAGCTTCCTACATTCCATTCACTTCGCAAGCCATGAGTTTACTGATATCTAGGTGAAAGTTTCTCCGCATAAGCATTTTCGGACGAAAAAGCATGACATTAACTTTTATGGTATCGGGTATCAAAAGCAACATCAAGCGATTGTGTATGATTTTGATGAGTGGGCTTCACTTTTTCGGATTCCCTTTCTCGAAAATTGTCTACTGAACTACTTTTAAACGAGCTTACGAAAAGTCAATTTCTCTGTTTTTTTTTTGTATTTCCAGATGAGCTAACTCGTGGACGAGACGATCTCGCCACCTGGTGACTAGAATACACATTCTCACAAAGATTGTCGTTACGATAAGACCCTTTAGTCTCTTGCTTATCATCGATCTTGTTTTAATGTTTCCGTGATATTACGAGATTTGCCCAACTATGCTTGACAGACCATGCTCTGACCGTAACAACTTAAATTCGAGCCGCGAATCGTTTCATAACTATGATTTCGAAATTGCCAACTACAGAAAAGGACATGATTAGGCCTACAACAGTTAGCTTAAAGCGGCCAAACCCGCCTTCCATCACGGAAAACAACTTTTGATATGGACCACTTATCGTTAATTTTTCTAAGATAAGATTTCAGGTTTCGAAAGTTATGACAGTTCTGGCCGTTATTTGTTCAGTGATACCCGGATGTACACAGAAGATCGGATAACAATCATAAATGATTTGATATGGATTCTATCAATTATTGCTATGAATTCATATGAATTGTATATGATATAAACGGTTGATAAGAATTTATATTAAAGTTTGGAATCATTTTTCACTTTTGATGTAAGGTTCACCATCAGTCTTGACAATTTACAGTATGCGACTTACAATCACTGATCAATAATAACTTATCGAAAGACGTTTTCCTTGAATGATGCTCTGAATGATGATTAGACCGATATCATGATACCGACAGTCATTTATCATACGGACAATCGTTTATCATTATCCAGATCAGTATGAATTCACTTTATCCAAAATGGGTGTTTGCAGTTTGGCTTCACATGCCGTGCCATTGTATGCAACCACTGCATGAGCAAAGGAACAACTGACAGGTCTTTGTACAACCAGACATCACTTCTCATCTGAGTTTTAATTAAGAAAGAAGCTCAGATCAGTTTTATAGCGGCACCCAGTGGTGTAAATCTTGGGCGGAACGCGACTTCATACTGAGCCGCTTTGATTTCAAATCGTCACTGCAACGCCTTAATTATGGAAGAAGTTTAGACGATCTCGAGCGCCATGAAGTCTCACCATTGCCAATTTTAATCCCATCAACTGAGGAGTCACCAAAAAGTTGGAAAACTGTCTCGTTCCATTCGTCCTCATTCATAACTTTCGATTACACTCTATCACAGTGCTAAACGAAAGTTAGGTGGCGCTGTGTAAACTTTCGATCTCGCCTCTGAGCACATCACGTGACCAGTGGCACCATCGAGAAAAAGCAATGTTGGTAATCCCGGTATGTTGAATCGAGCAGTCAATTCTGCCTGGAAAGTGAAACATTCGAAGTCAAGTGTCTCCTTCGCATAAATCAACCACACTCACTCACATTAAAAAGCTATAAACCCAAATTTAATCAATAACTAACCTTTGATTTGGACCACTTTGTTTCAACTTATTCATTTACAGAGGTGTCGCGCCTTGAAAAGAACTGAGAATCAATTATCGCTTGAGAACAGCAGTCAACAAATTGACTTGTCACAGCGTGTCGCTTTACGCGCCGAGCGTGGTCTCAAAAAACTTAATGACATTCTTTCCAAGCATCTTGTCATCTAAGTAGGGAAAAATTAACACGACTGAGTTTTGCAAGAGTAAAAAGACTCAGGGAAAGCTTTTTTGTGGGACGTCTTCATTATGCTAATCTGCTCGTCGAACGCCTTTGTTAACGCTCGTTTTAAACGTCTTATCTCAAGGGGGAATCAACAATTGGCCGGAATTCAATTTTAATTCATTTTATAAATTTAATTTGTAAATATCTATTTAATTTAACTTGATTTAATGTAATTTAATTTAATTTAAATTATTGGTGCAAGAGGTCCATGCTGTATATTAGCCTTTGGCTAAAGCATGTTTAAAATTGTATAAAATTGTATTTAAATAAAGTTTAATATTATTATAAACCACTTGCCAGGACTTCAAAACCACATATCCGGTGATCAAACATGTTGTCCGAACTTTTAAACGAGATGGTCTGACCCAAAACTAGTTGGCTGGACTCAAAACACGATGGCCGGTGCTATAACCAGTTGGCCGGTGATCAAACATGACCGCCAGATTAGCTTTGAATGTCTTGAAAGATTCAAATGATATCGGCGATTTGTTCGGCCAATGTGTTTCAGTACCGGCCGACCCGTTTTAAGGTCCGGCTACTGGACCAGTTTTTGGGTGAGGCCATCTGGTTTTGAGGTCCGACCACCAACTTAGAACACCGACCATTGAGTTTTGCAGTCCGGACAGCTGATTTTGACGTCCGGGTAGGTAGTTTTAAAGTCCGGCCAATTTTTTAATCCCTCCTTGATCTCGACTGTCTTCTGTTCATCCCTTCTATTTGTCTTCCTATACGTGTCTTTAGTGATGTTGCGTCTAACACTATTTATATGACGCGATCTGGACCTGCAAGACATTTGCCGCAATCAACCCAGTCACTAAAATTCTGTGCCATTTTTTCGCGGAGAATTGAGCTCCTCCAGCAGAGCCTTAGATTGCAGATTTCGCGCAGAGGTTAATCTTAGAAAATCACTTTTCTCGCCAGTAATGCCCCTTTAAGTAAACTGAACTGTTTATCAATATCAGAAGATGGCGATATGACTTATTAAGATGAAACGACGTGCACATACTTCTTTGTTCTTCTCGGAGTATTTCAGAGCCAGCCAAGGCATCTTGGAGAAGTATCAATCGAAAGAGGCGCCGTCAACATCAGAGCTAACAAAGATTATCTCGAAATCAGTGCCCTATTTCTTCCTTTTCGTGAAGTTGTAGAGATCCAACAAAGCGGGAGTGAACTGTTTGCATGGCGGACACCAGAGAAAAATAGTCCGACAACTCTTCCATGTTTTGGAAGAACCGAGACAGTTATTTCAGCATTAGAACGGTCTACGACAGTGGGATCTAGTTTTTGGAGTTTTTGTGAAATGGGCCTATGGTGGAATGTTAGGGATAAAAACAGTCGAAATTTTTGTGACTAAAGCATGACAATGTAGTTGGCATGTGGTTTTTCGTTTTTTTACTGACGATTTTTACCGCTTTAGTTTGCCGAATTTAAAAAATAAGTTGCAGACAAAGCAGAAATTTGATCATGTAATTGATACCGTTGTTTTTCTGTGACTGTACCTTTCTTTTTTACTAAATTTCACGAACAGTCACAGTCACCTGACTCAATCATCAGCAACAATAAAGTCAAAAATGAAATTCTACAGACTTTTATGTTTCCAGGAAATATCTACTTTTCTTGAGTTAAGTTTTATAATTTTGTAGATTTTAGGCTGAATTCACGGGCTAAAACGTCCTTCATAAACTTAAAATGGTACAAAAATAAGATCGCAATACTTTTAGCTTTTTAAAATTTCGTTTGCTGACCCTCCTTTGGAAAAATGACGAATAACAAAAAGAGTAGTTTGTATAGACATAAACCCTCATGGACGCGTTTTCTGAAAAATTCCGAAAGAGCATTAACGCTCTTTCAGGGGCGCTTTTTCCAAAATCTCCATTAAAGGCTTACTGTCAGAGTTTTTTTACAAAAAAACTCTTAACCTCGTTTTAGCCGTTTTTGGTATGACATAAAGTTCAAAAAGTTATTAACTTGGAACGCGTGCAAAAATTGCCAAAAATGTTTTTAATACTACGAACGAATGAAATGTTTACAACGAATAAAAAGGGTAGTCAATAAAATACAAAATATATTACAACAACGCATGCGCAGCTACAGAGGTCAACATATATACAAATGGCGGAGACTGTTATAGTGTACGGTCGAAGGCGAAACGCGGTCGTCCTGTTCTGCGAGATTCGGAAAAAAGACGAGCTAGTCAGCTCAATAAGTATATAAGTCTGACATTTTACTGGCATTTTGCTTTTATATAAGTAAACAATAATACTCGATCACTGTTTGCCCACATGCGACTCCAAAACAGTGATACAGTACCTGAAGTGTTCCTGTAACTTGGTTCAGGTTGAGTCTATCAACCTGCATCATCTGCTTTTGTTGATCCAAATGGTGGCGGGAATTGACCAATTAAAATGAATGTGTCCATGACTTCAAGTATATTTCTATTTATTGCATGTCATACAGAAAATCTTGTTTGTTGAGAATTACTGCAGTGAAATGCATTTGATGTTGTGCAGGTTAAACTTTGGCACTGAACGTTCATTCTCTTTGTTAGTTTGATTACGTCATTGCTCTTAAAACTGCTAAAATCCTGTCTTCCGTCAAATAAACCAACTTTTGATTTTGACTATTTATTGTCTCGGCCCTTTCCTTAGTCAAAGTACAAGTGATTTCTGGAATTAGGAAGAAGTGACAGCTCGTTATAGCTCGAGCCTCAGCTTATCAAGTTGGTTTGAAACAGCATGTCGTTTTTTGTAGGTGAATTCTTTCCAAGCCAAGAAACACATCCTCACCTGGGTAAAGAAACTTACTGAAAGGAGGTTTGATGCGGAAAATGGTGTAAATAAAAAGTTAGTTTATTATTGTTGGAATGTTGGTTTGTAGCAGCTTTAATAATTCAGTTGCATTACACTTTAGTCCTCATATGATTTGCAGAATGAAACTAGGAAATGGTATTGGGCAAACATTTTGTTTATTAGTACCATGAAGAAATCACTTTTATCTCAGTACTAAGTAGTAAGCAAAACTAATATATTCATTAGACATATTAAATACTGAGCCTGAGTAAATAACATCATTTGTTTGACTCCAAGCAAAGTAGATAAAGCGGTACGATTTGTGACATTACCCTTTTATTGCGAAAATATGCCGCGGTAGGCGCCTGTTGTTGTTCTAGTCAGTACCTTTGTCAAAGGCCGGCACGTCATTACAGTAGACTCTGGCCAATTATTCATTTTTGACAAAGAAACCAAAAGTCCTGAATCAAAAATAGTAATGAAATTTTCTTCATTGCCATTTATAAGGGAATAAATTAAAAATTTTTTTTTTTTCATAACCATATATAAGAGAAAAAAATCTTCCATTGCCTAGTGTACTTCAACAGCATATAGAATGTGCTGTAGGCAATCAATTGTCATGGCTGTTTTGGTATTTGTACTTAAATTTCAGACAAACAGTAAACGAAACTGTCAAATTATGAATGTGTTTTACTGTGTTTTGTTTAATTTGCCTAAAACCGGACCTTATTATGAACCTGCCAACAGTATTTAATGAATATTCATGTCAGAAACGTACTGTCAGGGCCGTAATAATGTTGTCACTTCACAATTGCCAAGTAAAGGTTTAGTCCAGTAATCATTAATACATAATAGCCTGGAAGTAATTTGTATAAATTTTCTTAATAAGTAACAATCATGAGTATATTTTCAGATATTTTATTCATTTACTAAAATGAGTTTTAATTTTTTCCTGAAATATTTATTTGGATTGCAAGACCAAATCTATGTCTCGAGTCACTTTTCATTGAAGGAACCCATGGGGCACTAGTACTTAAATTCTGTAGTCAAACTCACAATTATTGTACTGATTCTCCCCCTTCGCAGTTGTCACCACTTTCGAGAGGCACATAAAGCGACGAAACAGGGGCCCCTGTTTCATATAAGGCCCTGAGCTTTTCTTATTCAGGTCAGTGGATTCCCTGGTTGCAGTAAATTTTTAACCGCCTCCGCGGGGGTTGATAATGGCACTTTAAGAAGGTTCGGCACAATTTCAAAAAATACCCGCAAAGCATACACATTATTTGAGTATTATTTTCATTTCGAGTAATATTATTATTGATTTGAAAGAAAACGATGATTTTTGTTGTTATTGCACACGACATCTTGTTCTACAGCGGCGTCATTGTAAACATAAGTAAGTATATTAGCACAAATGTAGACTTTGTATTAAAAAAAAATGTTGGTTATACTATTTGCTTTCTTATTTCATGTCCAAAATCGAGGGGCATCAAAATAAAACATTAAAGAAAAATATGTTAATCAAATGGTTGAAATTTGAGGAACTCAAAATTCGTGAAGGCAGGTAAACCATTAAACCGAAAAAAAAAATCCACGAAAACATAAAACTGACATCATGCCACGAAATTCACCCGTTTTCAAAGGGTGTTCGATCGTTTAATTAATTAGATTAGTACCTTTACAGTGACCCATGTAAATTCAAAATCTTTGTCAGGCGGTGCCTCGGTTTGGGCAGCTGTAATGGAAGACGTAACGCAGTGACCTCCTCTTTATTTTACAGATTCTCAGCGGGTAAAGACCGAAATGCCCAGAAAACATAAAAAATTGAACGTGATACAAATATGAGTTAAAGATGTGCCGAACCCCTCAAAGCGAAGGCAAGAGTGGTGCCAAAGCATTCTCCCCAAACACATTCATTTTGTACCTCCTGCTTGCGGAGTGCTAATTCATCGGACCTACCGGAATACCTCTAAGCCTCATGAAACGCGCGTTTACGAGGACCACCTGTTTGCATCCGTACAACCAGTTTCACAAAATATACATTTTTACATAAAGTTGATAAAATCAAGTTTGTTGGTAAAATAAATGTTAGTGGTAACACTGCAACAGACAATTAAACATGTCCATGGTAACTACAATACGATGAAGCAAACGTAGGTATACATTCATGTTCTTTCTGTTATTTGCATCTTTCTTCTCCCGTGACGTTTGCTGTGACCGATGTGTGCAGTAGCGTGTAGAAGAGGAGGGGGACGGGGGGACGGCCCAGGGCATCCTCAGGGGTATTCAATCACTATGAATAAACTTATTGAAATTTTTTACTGATCAGTAATGAAATCGAATAAAGTTGTTATTTTATGTTTCACCTTTATTTTTTTTAGTACTAAGGTCCATGTATTTGCGCCGGGCATCACCAAACCTCAATCTGCACGCTACTAAATGTTTTGTGGCACTATAATGACGTGTATCCCAGGCACGGATCGCCAGAGTGTGGTACAGGCGGTCCGAACACCCACTTATGAGCCACTTTGCAAGGCTGTCATGGGCATCGAATCAAATGTACCCGTACATTAGGATAGCCCGTGATCTTATCCTGGAGCCAATGAGAAACTGATGAGAACAATAAAAGTCGATTGCTCTTTTTATTAAACTTCACTGGAATGCTATATTAGCGACTGCACTTACACATTCGCATCTTACAAAATCAGAAGAAAAATTTTCATTTGTTTCGTAGTGGCCCACACCACATCCGAGAGCATTAGACGCCTTACACGTAGCTACCGTAATAGGATGCGTAGATCTCCTAGGACACAGGTGCAACTTGTTAAGCAAATACGAGGTGCAATGCAAAAGTGTCGCCGCGGTGTAGGAAAAAGTCGAGCTAGCATTGTAGGCCTAAATCGCAAACATCGTTTCATGACACATTAGAAGACAAACATCCACACGTCAGTGCTAGATGCAAAGGAGAAAGGTTTTCAACACCAGACTCGTGAGGGCGACTCTGAACACAACTACTTTTCGGCCTCCATAACATTTTTAATCTACCAAAGTCTTATTAAATTTGAAATTGCACGCTTCTTGGACTGTTTAAATCGTAGTCAAGAAATATCGATGCTGCATTTAAGCGAAAACTATATTCAATGGTGCATTTCGCCACTGTTTTCCCGCCTAAGTCCAATTCTTAACCGAAGCACTTCAGTAATGATTTTAAAAACATTACCTCGCTCATCCGATCTTGAGTACTTAGCGATTGAGCCGGCAAATCAAGTCATAGGCAATGCCTATAAGTGTCATTTTTGAATACTAACTTTAGTGTTGGCCGACCACAATAAGCAGCAACGTTTTCTTGAGTCGGTGATGGTCTTTTAAGTAACGAAAATAGTGTCCTGTCAGGATATGGTGAGACCGATTTTATGAAAGTAAAAGGGTTAATTCGTTTTTCTCTTTTTAGCCAGATAATACAGCTTTAAATTTAACGTATGACAAATGGTGACATGATGTCTCAACACAGCCAATTCAACGAAAACAGAAAAGTGATTAGCGAGTGGCGTTTTAGCAGGACACCAGGAATATTCCACAAAAACAGTTCAAGGAGTGTCAACAATCCCGTTACGGCGTCTCCAAATTTCAGTTACCGTTCCGAACCAGCAAATATCAAACCCGAGGTACAAATCCCATACAAAGTGTCCAAAATCCAGTCCCGGGGACCATAATCTAGGGCCCCATCTTTTGACCGCAGCATGGCTTCAGAGACGCACACATAGAATCTTCCCGGAATTGGATTTTGGTCAATCTGTATGGATCAGTTTCGGTGCGTGTGTGGAATTCATGTGGACGGGTCTGAGGGTTTGTACCGCGGGTTTGGTATCTGCTGGTGCGGGCGTGGGGTTTAGGGAATCATAGCTGGTATTCCGAGGCGACTACATTTATCTATTTCCAGTTCTTGGTTTTAAATTTAAAATTGTGAGTTTATACACAGCATAACGCAATCTTTAGTGAAAGGCTCACTACGAACGATTTTCCTTGTTGTGTCGCAAAGAAAACTGGTTGGATTTTCGTTATTGCCACAGCGTTCGCCGGTTTACTCACGTATATTTTGGAGATGAAAATAATGTTTCGTTCGCACACATATAGTAGAGTATATATGCAACAGTAAAATAAACCAGCCTTGCGGCCAAATACAGTAACTTTTATGTACACGCCACGGGAAATTTATCTCGTTTTTCACTGTCAAATCAGTTGCGAGCTTGGAGGAGTTTATGTGTAAGACGAAATGTCGACACCATCGCTTGCTGCTTAAAGGCATGTTGAAAGTCCAGTGACTTTGTCACAAATTCTCGAGCTGCCTGCTCTGAAGAACCTTACAGTCTGACAACAAAGCCTGTAATAGGTGTTTGAACACTCGCTGCTGTCGTCACATTTCTCCCCTGAAATTAAATACCAAAATTTCAGCTTCATTTAGTGACTCAAATGATTAATTAAGCATTGTTGTAAAACATAAACTGTCAATCCAATTCCCGAAAGGAATTTTAAGATAGGCCTACCGGTGATTACCGATAATGTTCCCAGGGGATGTTTCAGAAACGCTTATTTCTGACGTGATTTTGCGTCCAAAAATCCTTGGCGACAATTTGACACTTTGACCTCCTTCTTAGCGGAACAGAACTTTAGACAATTATTTCGTATTCGCATTGCATTTTCCATGTGTGCTCCGCTCTAGGCATATAAGACGATCGCTAATGACTTTTTCGTACTTTATTTCCGAAAGAGACCATTATGAGCTTACTTCACAAGGCCGTTTTTTCGATGTGAACAGCGCCGTATCAAGGTTTCTCGGTGCAGTAACCTAAAAAAGTTTGCAGGGGGCTCTGGTAATTTGAATTGGTCCCTTAATTTGATCTGGTCTCCTTTGGTCGTCGTCACATTTTTTCACTCTACTCTTGTAGGAGTTCCTGTGGTTACGACTGAGCCAGGGCCCCAAATTTGAGCGAATCCCCGATTGAGTTGTAACTTAATTAGCATAATGATACTCTGGAACCAATGTAAACCTTGGGGTAACAACACGTCAACATGGGAATCTGCGAATCAAGGCCAGTAACCAGCCAATCAAAAGGTCACGGGTTCAAAATAAATAATTTTGTACCTCCTGCCGCACGTCACCGTAAATCCATCATAGGAAGTCGCGCTAAACATTGTAACATATCATGACCTGTTTGACCGTTAGGTTTTAAAGCCCTTCAGAGGACGAGGCTCGACTGAGCCTTTGAAAGCAAACCCTTCTAGGCCAGAAGCCTCAGCCGTTATTAACAAAATTAAAATCCCCTACAAAAATCACGAAACATGTTCAAACTACAAGCGAATCGTCGTGTATAAAGAAGTTGCTAAATGCAACCGTATCTCATAATTATCATAAACAGTACGTAGTAATCATATGTGTGTGTTACCTCGGCCTTTGGTGCCAGTGTCAGAGGTCTCCAAAATTTGCGAGGCAGACTGTGGTTTAGGATCAGTGCATGATCCGTAGGACAGACGACCTGCAGAGTAAATGGTATTTCATCTAAATCAGTTCACAAAGTCATTGCTGCAAACATACCACGAGTAGCTAACTCCGTCTGTAGGGCATAACACAAACTACAGCACGGTGAATAATGCCGCAAACATGATTCTGTGACGTCTGGAAACGTTAATATCGTAAGATCCTGTAGCCCTTTTAGGCCATGTCCTGGGGCAAATGTTGCAGTTTGGGAGCACTTCAACATGTAACGTATTCCGAATACATATCATTTCTTCGTACATACAGTTAGTCGTCATTTTTCTGCCAATTAACCATGCTTACAAATACTAAATACGTGTCAAAACTAATCAAATATCGATGAAAATGTTGTGTTAATAATCAAACGAAATTGCACGCGTTGTATTTAGGTCAAAATGATGAACGTGTACTTCTTGTCGAGACTCAGCAAAGCTGCAAATTTTTGCTAACGTCTGTTCAGGATCCACAGTCTTTTCTCTATACTCAGATTCATCAGCCCCAGTGTTCGACAGCAAATTCGTGAAAGTTTACTCGAAGCGAGTCATGCAATTAACCAATTTTGAGTCGGGTCTCGACTACAGAGGTAAGACCCCGGCCCCAGAACTAGTGTACTTCTTGCACATGGATAGTTATGTTAGTAAAAAACACGTAGCCACTGTGTGCTGGGAATAGTGAATGAAATAGAACCGTTAAGGAGGGGGGGGGGGGCAAAGGGCCGAAAGTTGAAAAGGCTTTACGGTACTTTGTATTAGACAGCAACACGGGAGTTGACTTCGCTCACTTGCTCTTGAATGACAAAACGCAATCAGGTCTCGCCCAACATAGTTACTGTTGCTACGGTCCTCAGTATGGGGAAATCGTATGCTACAACAACATATTCTGCACGATGTGTTTTCGACCGTTTTGCACTGAACCTGTTGTCTGTTTTGCCATATAGAGCCATATTATCAAAATGATTCCCAGTCACCGTATTAACTGTAGTTGTTTCGCATTATACTCTTACGTAACGGGGGCCATGGCCTGTTGTGCCACATTTTACTATAATGCTATAAGTAAAACGTGAATTGGACTTAAATTGTTGCACATGATGACACTTGCTTTGCACGATATAATTATTCCTTTGTTCTCTCATTGTCATATTAAAGGTCTAAGTTAATATAATTTCTATGAATGACACTAAAATTCACTATGCATCATATATCATTTTTAACTTGATCCCGTCATGTGAAGTCACTAAAAACAACCTTTGCTGAATTCTGGGGCACGTTTCATGAAAAGCGATATAAGACGTAAGACAAACTAAATCTCACTTGAGCAAAAGCGCAAAGTCTCTGACAATATACGCACAAACTCTAATCACTGAGATAATGTCTGTGAATTATTTTTTACTGTGATGCACTCCTAATTACTTGGATAAACCTCTATTCACCAACTATGAAGTGGAAACCTAAAAAATTAGTCACTGTCATGTTTGCTTTACTCCGGTTGTTATTTAGGTCGTGGGCGTGTTACACCGTATTTTTTCATGTAAAACACGTGGATATTAAAATACAAATTGCCACTGACAAGAACCTAATTTTACACGAGCAATCTCTAGTTATATCAACACGTCGCAGCGCCTCATAAACAACGCAGTGGCCTAACAGAGTACTTTTATTAGCATTAGTAACTCTCCTTTGCCAACGAGTTCATTCCCAAGCGAACCAGTTTTACATAAAACGCCGTGAAAGGTCGTAATGAAGTGAAAACGACAGATGCTTGATTGACCGTTACTCATTTAAAATTCAAAAAGTCCACCGCCGCCGCAATAGCGCACACGGATGTCACGCGCATCAATGAATTTTTCTGAAAAACGAAGGATCAGTTTTGTTCAAAGACAAATACAATTGTTGCAAATTTATTGAGTATCGTGCACAAATGGTATATTTGAAAATACTAATTAATGTATGTGCACCAAAAATAATATTTACCTCGATAGTTGTTCGTTGTCTCACACGCTAAGCCTTGGCAGCAGTTCCTGTCGTCAAAACAAATTTGTCCACGGGCCGAGCACTGCAATTAAAAAACGTACGACATTCATTCTAAGCACACGATGATGCAGAAATAAACTCGTATCGTCGCCATGATTAGATAGTGCCACCGTCTATACTAGTATAGCCATAGGCCATCATACTTTTTGCGAATCATGATGCCTCACACTGATTACAGCGTCAAAGTCACTTTGCTATAAGTACCTTTTGCGCATAGAGGAACACCTTAGGAGGTCGTTGATACCTTTAATTTCTTCCATCATGAAAAATACTCCCGTAATCAAACCTTTTTCTAGAAGTCCTTTGTTCAGTTGCCCAAGTAGTCAACTGGCCATTTTTACACTGCTCGCGCCAGGCGACATGACGTCACATACCCTGGAGTGGTTACTTTACAAATCAGTTTAATTCGGACAAATTTGAGATGCAAATATGAATATGAAAGAAATCTCAGCATTCTACACTTACACCATATTAAGAGAAATGCGTTGCATCACTAATCCAAGTAACAGTTTAAAATGTGATACCCTTCTGGGGTTTCTAAGAGCCTCAGTCGCTGTGAAGTTTCTTCGGAATCGACAGAACATTTCTTTGACCTGGTGTTTGTTTCATGAAAAGTGACCCAAGACAAGACAAACATTTGGCGTGCGTTCAGTAGACGCTAGGACCTACGCTAGGACCTAGCTAAAACCTAGTCAAAGTCACGTGTTCTTATTCAAAATACACGGCGAAATCTCACGTATTCTCGCGAAGTCTTGCTTTTTTGCGAGGTCCTAGCGTTACTGAACGGGAGGTTGGTCTTACGCTTCCAACAACAAGCATATCGCAACTCGAAGTTATGGGTATAATTATTGTCAAAGACTTCGTATTTTTCGTAGAGTGAAAGTTTATTACTTTTCATAAATAGTTGTGTGGAGCGTATACTTAGGTCTTACGTCACTTTTCATAAAACATACTCCAGAGTTACAAAACAACGTCCGTTTTGTTTTGTGATTTAATGACAATGTCGCCACTTTCTCGCCATTGGGTGAAATCAGGACTGATGACTAATCGGTTAACACTTGAAATACTCCGACATTTATCGAGTGAGATTTAGCGTCACTAGTAAAGTCTTGAGCTGGAACCTCTGATGTCAGTTCGATTCTGTGTTAGGCCTATTCTCAAGATAATGCCACTTTAAAACCAAAGGAGCAAAAAAAAATAATAACAGAAGCCCCTGTGACTGCAAAATAGGGACTGTTATTTGCGAGGGACCCTGAGCTGCAGCTTAAAACTGCTTTTGCCTAAATAGAACTAAGATTTGGGTAAAATTGCAACTGAAGGTATCAACACTCGCTGGTTTCCTACGTGCCTAGCCATTACCGCAGATATCACGCAGTGACACGGGCTTTAGCATTGGTTGATGTAACCTCAGCAGTCATTGGTTAGCTTTACAACACCGTGAAAAAATGGCGGACTGTGAGTGACGATTTTTAGCCTCGTCATGCAAGTGGCGTAGCCGCAACTATTTCGTTTTTGCAGTGATGTTTAATAGCCGCGTGCTTGAAGCACCTACATGTACAATAAACACATATCTGGCCGATTTAACGGTGTGTTATTCATACCGTATGAATACAGGACAGTGCAGTAAGCAAAAGTCATCGACAGTAGAAAGATGCACTCCGAAAAGGAGCAACCATAATTTCTAGGATTCACAATTCCTGAACATAAATTTTAAACACAGATGTGTCTGCCCAACAGACCGCATTTACGCTTCAGTCCATCAGTCATGCCAGTTTGTTTGCGTAGAGCGCTGCCTGTTGAGAATTCGACTAGCCAATCAGAAACGCCGGTGTAAAAAAATTACCGAGGAAAATTATAGTGTGCTGGCTACTGACCACCTAGCGGCACGCAGGAAACCAGTGAGGGAATTATGTTGTGCGTGAACTGTAGAACTACACTGCCGTTATCAATACGCCGCACTCTGCTAACTCGCAAATAAGGAGCGGGTGTTAACTTATGTCTCGTGGCAGTTTAATTGCCAATAAGTGATTTTTCATAACGTTATACCAGTGGGTCCTGTGGAAGCTATATATATCGTAATCCATTCCACGTTGACGCACAATGTCATAATGATATCGTAGTCTTTAATCAGGTTGAATAGCAGACTAAGTTGAAGTTGCGGTTTGAAAATTGTCTGAAAATGTAATTGATTTTAGCTAATTGCGTGTTCGTTCAGCTATTAACAATCGTTGAATTCACCTAATTGGCGTGGCAAGTTGACTATTAGCTATCGTGATAACGTTTGTAAATTACACAGGTTGAAGGAATCAATATAACGGGGCGGCATAACAATTAAAGCAGCGCAGGTAAAATGTGCACACCAGAGAAGCAGTTGCGACGTTTATTATCGTGCAAGGCCTTATCACTGGCCTGGATCAATCAAAGGTGGCACTGAATAGTTAGGCTGCGGCCGCGGCCAATTTGCACTGCCAAAATATTAAAATTTTGGGGTAGGCCAAGTTTGGGGGCATTTTGTAGGTAGGCACTGCATGTAGGCTCAGTGAATGTGGTTTGTTTGTATTTGTGAACATGCTGAGAATGAAAAAAGGCCACTTTCTCGGCTCTAGCTGCACTCTTCTTCAAGATGGTGGCCCCCTGTTGGCAATTGTGCATTGCTGTGTAGCAACTGAGAAATTGGCCGCGATTTCAGGTAGCCCTCAAACAAGCCCGATTTGCAAAAAAAGAACTAGTTGGTTGACAATACTTTTGGACCAAATTTTTGAAATTGGTAGGAAATTTGCTTTCGGAATTTAATGTTGGCTTTAGTCGAGTATCGGCAGGGAAGTGGTGATTTTGGGGTGAAAAGTGCCGTTTTTGCATTTTTCCCCATATTTTTCTTAGTTCAGCTTGGTTTCCACTGGGAGTGAAAGGGTAAAAAATACAAGAGAGTACAAAGTGTCTGTGCTCATCTGTAGGGCTTGTGATGTGAAATGACTCAAAACTTTTCTTTGCATGCAGTTTTTGACAGAGTGAAGAAAGGGTGAAGAGTCCATTGACGTGTGTTCTGATAGACAAATCCCTGTGAGAACTGTTCAGTGCCTCCAAAGCACTTGTTTGCACAACTGTCTTGGACACCTTAGAAAAGGCATAACTGAAAGAAAGAGTACACTCTATGGGTTTCTCAAAAATTAAGAAATTCAACAAAGCCATGCCTTTTTGATATGAATTCAGAACGATTGATACGAAGCCAAATTTGAAAGTGCTGTTATTGTTAAGTGTAAGAATGGAACATTTGTTTAAGGATTTACATATTGACCAATTGTACACGACTAACAAACCATTGTTTTGGTTTGTCGTGGAATATGACGTCACTATAAGCACTGAAACAGCAGGAGTCATACAAAATTATGACGACGTTTGTTTTTGATTTCGATTCATGATATGTTTTCAGAATTATGAATTAAATTTAACCCGTCATATTTGGTGATTGACTTGAAAACCACATCCAAAGCTACGCCTACAATGCTCTCAATGTCGTTCCGAATCCCGTGGATACGGAAACCAGTCTCTTAGATATTTTGACTATTAATGAGAAAGAAACCTTTACTATTTTATTAAGACGTCTATTTTCCAAAACATGGAATCGTTTCTGTTTGATCAATTCACAGTCAAACACCAAATAATTGATCGAATACAGTTTGCAATGTCTTCTTCTAACAACCACTGCCCGGATGACATTTGGGCACTTGGGAAATTAAACCAAATGACATCTGTTCTGAGTTGGGTGTATTCTTTCAAAAGTCAATATGCCGGAGTTCGTTTACGGAAACATTAAAGCACAGCCTCCCCCAATAAGTGTAACACAAACAAAACAGACGCATCTTTTAGCTATAGTTACACTTACTTTTCCTGCCGCTTTGTGTCAACTTGACACAACAAAAAGGACATTAAATGTTTAACATGACGTTTTTGTCGCACTCCATCATCAGTGGCAGCGTTATCCAGTATAACATTTGCACTAGAACAGACACACCCAAAATGGAAGGTGGACAACAGCTGTTTTAAAAGAACATTGAGTTTTAGCGTCTTAATTAACAAAGAAATTGTGACGAATCCCATTGAAATATGAAGCTGAAGCACTTTTAAAAAGTCTTTGTATCGAAATCAACTTGCTTGTAAGTCTTGAACGATGCAATGCATGGCAGCAAGTATTGAATGAGCCATGTTGCAGTAGCTGTATAGCCCAGAAGCATTGTAATGGCGGATCTACGAGCAACGAGGGGTTTACTCAACCAGCGACGGCGTTTTTTGTGTTGGTAGCGCGTGCATCCGAGGCGCCGGTTCACCCCCAGAGTCCCACCTCATTGGATCCGCCACAGCATTCTGTCACGCTTGGTGTACTAGGATGGATAGGGCGGAGAAAATGCTTAACAAAACACGACCATTGTGAGAGGTCAGTGAAAGTAAACGAACGTGAGAAGGTTAAAAGTATCACGACGAAATCGTAGCATCTGCTGCGGACACATCGTTCCGGAGAATCACTGGACCATACCGCATTTTTCAAGAAATGAAAGTGAGACGACCAGACTTTCTCTGTTGAATCACTGGGCAGAAGGTTAAGTGAATGGCCAGACAAGCAGTAGCAGTGGTGGTTGTGCGCACCATCTGTGGGCAGTACCCATTGGTTCAAGTGCCAAGCATAAATAATAGGTGAATGTGGTCTACATGGTTACATGGGACATTTGCTTCATCACCCAGAAAGAGCTTAATGACCATATATAAGTCAAGCGGGTTCTCACGAGTAAAGTAAATTCGATACACCGAAGCTTCGCCAAAACTTCGCTTATCTTTCCCACTTATCGTAACGCGAACTGTTTTCCAGCTGAAATCGTCTAAGTCACCTAGAGCATCATAGTACATTGCATAGAGACTGAGCGGGTAAGTTACTTTCTTTGGGCCAATGCCGGCAGTGAGCTACATGTCTCGAATACATGTGAGCTCAGCTCAGGAACCACGTCCGCTGCGATAAAATGATCCAAGAGGATTTTGCCTTGCGAGCGGTTTCACGTTGCGATCGTAAATCCTCACAGCACTGCAGGAAAGGTGAGTCAAGCGTTTAGTCAATTGCATTTAAGCGGTAGACAATGAAAACTAATTACTGCATCCCCTGACAACAATAAATTTCTTTCGCTCGCTCATTTAACCGTGTACACAATATTTCCGTGCTTTTTTATTGCGAACGTAGTTTGCAGGCCAGTGAGCATTNGGATTAAAAAAAAAAAAACGGGAACACGATTCCGCGACTCTGGGGTCTGAGCCCTCCCTCACGCTACCCCGGTCCTAGTTACTGAACTCAATATTTCCTCACGCTTCACGCTGTTGGTATTTCATTTTGCTTGCGGCAGCCAAGGGGGCGTGGGGGCGGGCCCCCTGCCCCCCGTAAATCCGCCTATGAAGTCTGACGGTCGTTGAATAGACAGGCAGATGGATGGACAGACGAACAACTTTATTTTGAGAAATATCGCGGAGTATAGCAGCTGAATGGAGATACGGGCACTTAGTCCGTAAATATAATAGCAATGACATTTTTGCGACTGAACTGTAGTAACGGAGTAGCGACAAGTAGAATGATCAATTAGAACGCCGCTATAGCCATAACGTACAACTATACGAAAATTTGCCCGTCAATAATATTGTTTTGTGCAACGCTAAATATATCCAAATGTCAATCAACAAATTTCGTCATCGGTAATTAACTTGACGACACGTCACCGGCGTTAATCTGCATGGTTATGCAATAACAATCACTTTTCCAAATTCAACGGGGAATGAATAGGCGTCTGAATACAATTACTTGTTCCGTGATCCATTGATTTTTGCTAATTGAATACTTGCAAGATTGACAGCCTAGTCGTTAATATTCTTTTCTTGTTCCCTATTATATGTGACAAACTCGTAAAGGTGTAAGATATAGGCCTATTTGTCGTCACACGGTAAAGCCAGTTAAAGGCCGGCTAAATTCCCAGTGCAGGGTAAGAACGCAAGTTTCTTCCGAAGAGTGCTCTTGAGCACAGAACACAATGGAACCATTCTTCACTCAAGCTTCTGATCAAACAAAAACTACTTGTCTATTCCAAGTGAACAAAATGTGTGCATGAAGTAAAAATCAGGGTAGACAATCTTTCTCCCTCACGGACTAAATGACTTTCTCAAATGCACTTTATTTAGACCAGCTGCAGACATTTACTCGTACACCACAATTCTATTCTTACGAATGCAATTATTTCCTCATAAACCAAGTACAATCACATCTTACCAAGCACGTGCTACACGGTGTCGAGCACGTGAAACATGCGCCTCTTATCAAACATAACATTTTCTCATAAACCAACTACAGTCACATCCATATAGCCATGTGATGTTTATGGTCACATCTTACCAAGCACGTGCTGCATGGTGTCGAGCACGTGAAACATTTGCCTCTACTAGTCAAACATAAAAAGAAATGTGGTTTATGAAAAAAAACGAGTTAGGAATAAAATGATCTGGTCTGGTAATGAGGATCTAAATGCGATAGATGTGGAAGAAAGATTGTCTACAAAGTGGAAAAAATGGCAAAACATAGGAGACTGTCACAAAACCGTTTAAAATGATTCGATTAAAGACAACAACTTTTCTGAAATGTAACGACACGTTTAGGCGGTAAAACATCCACCATTGTCAAACTTTATTCAAAGAATGGATGCCAGGATGGCTACAGGTACAATACACAGATAATTCCAAATCACGCAAAAATACCAGAACAGGACTAGCTAGCAATCAGCAAATCACAACTTAGTGTAACAGTGTCAACGACTCATGAGAAACTTGTGCATTGAATGAGGGCGTTTCTGAACACCAAATGTGAAGGGCTTCTCGCAGTTTCATGCAATAGCGATTAGTATCACTGTCAGTGATCGTAAATCTGTGTTTCCCAGCGGCCTCTCTACAAGCAGCATTGTTTTCCAAGTGTTAGCGATGAGAATTCATACACCTTTAGACACTTGGAAGACAATGCTGCTTGGAAACATGCATACCATTGGAAAACATAACTTCGGCTCCAAAAGGTAGCCCATACGCCTAATATACTAGACGAGAGCCGCTCAATAGTCCGAAGGTGCACTAGTCTGAAGTTGCACTTTTCCGAAGGTGCACTAGACTGAATGTACACTGGTCCGAAGATGCACTTTTCCGAAGGTGCACTAGTCCGAAAATGCACCAGTCGGAAGGTGCACTAGTCTGAAGGTGCACTAGTCCGAAGGTGCACTAGTCCGAAGTTGCACTTTTCTGAAGGTGCACTAGTCCAAAGGTGAACTAGTCTGAAGTTGCACTTTTCCGAAGAGGCACCAGTCTGAAGTTGCACTTTTCCGAAGGTGCACTAGTCCGAAGGTGCACTAGTCCGAAGGTGCACTAGTCGGAAGGTGCACTAGTCAGAAGGTGCACTAGTCCGAAGCTACACTAGTCCGAAGGTGCATTTCTACCAAGAAGGTGGAACTGAGCCATAAAACATTAAAAGCAATTTTATCAGCAGTACGACCCTCAGTGATACATTGGAGCTAGTGTAGCGCTGAACTTGAATTCGGCACAAGTCTATTGTGTATTTTTGAATGTAGATAAATACATGAAAAATACAAAAGAGTCTGAAACCCATGCGAGCCCCCCATTTGGTGAAGTGGGTAAAAAGGTCCGCCTCAGAGAAACAAAAAGTCCGAGAAAACGAGACAAAAGTCCACTAAAAAGGCGCCGACGCACAGTTTTTTTAGTCCGCCCGATTTTTTGTTGGCAAAGGGTCAACTTTGTCAGAGATTCGAGCCCCCATATTAAAAAGATGGGTGCGCGCATGCGAGACCTTATATATTTTTGGACTAGTGCACCTTTGGACAAGTGCACCTTTGCACTAGTGCCATGTAACCGTACTCCATAACTTTCAGACCTTTAGCACATGGGGTTACACATGGGCAACGCACCGTAGTGGACTAGGGGGTGGGGGGGGGGGGGCTGTATCTCCCCACTTATTTGAGTGCTGCGGAGACGCATCCAATAGGGGGCTAAGTGGTGATAACCCCCAATTATTTCAGTTCCGCGGCGCCCATGTTTCCTTATATGTGGACCGACTCATTTCCGGAAATTTGAGAGTTATCAATCAAACTAACTTCATGTGGAAAAATAAGCTGGAACAATTTCATACAGTTTTAGTTTTCTTATGTTAACTAACAAAAAGACTTAATTGGCCATCAAAGTATGTCTAATTAATTGACAAGCCACTGAATAAGTTTCACAAGAGGCATAAAGCTGTCATACCGACTGAGTATCGACCGGCCAAGAAGCAAGTCTTAGCCTTGAAGTGTGTCAGAAATAATACTGTAATGTGAGACGACTTAATGACTGTGTGTTTAACTAAATCGATATAATTGCAAGTTGTTTGTTCCTCTAATCCCATTTGACTTCTTTATAGATCTACCCATATACAACTAATAAATTCTTATTAAATATTCATAGAAATAACACCGAAAATGAGACGAAAGTCAATCAGCTTTACGGTGACATTATCAAGAACGATACTTGAAACGGTTAGGCGCAAAAATGTAACAGTCGGCATTACTTCAAAATTATGGGCTTTCTTTGCGATTTTTATAATGCTCTGCAAAACAGTTTGGATATCAAGCCTATCATTTTTTCTGCATGGAAATATGTAATTTGACCTGCTTTTGTGTCACGTTCACTTGATTGGCCACGGGATATTATAACGACCTATTAAAATTCATTTTAGCAACAAAAATGAAATAAAAGAAGCTGTTGAACAAATCGCGGCCAAGTATGTTAAACTCTGATGTGTTATAAAGACAAAAGCTGGCGTGCCCGGCGTTCAGTAACGCTAGGACCTACGCTAGGACCTAGCTAAAATCTAGTCAAAGTCACGTGCTCTGAATTAAAATACACGGAAATGTCTCACGTAATCTCGCGAAGCCTTGCTTTTTAGCGAGGTCCTAGCGTTACTGGACGGGAGGCTGCTATGGCTTTAATGATAGTCCCCACAGCCAGCATGGGGTATTCTCGAGGCCAGATCGGCGAGTATTTCCATAGCTAATGAAGTCAGCTTTAAAAGAGCTACACCCAAGATCAAGTCGAGGGTACTCGCAACTAGGTCGGTAGATGCTCACAGTCAGCTCAGCCGGTAACCACAAGAGCAGTTTAACATACAGGCTGTATTCAGGTAGTCGGCTCTGGTCGGACTCCTATAGCAGGGCCGGATCCAGGATTTTTCCCAAAGGATCGGATCAAGATTTTTTTAAAAAAGGGGTCCAAGTCAACAATTTGAAAATTCTAGATTTGATATCACTAAAATCAAGGAAAAAGGCGGTCCGGACTCCGTTGACCTCCCTTGATCCACATGTGCATAGCTAGCTTTGGTGGTTTTCCCAAATCCGGCTAGGTGTACTTACAGCTCCGTGATTGATCTCAGATTATATCATTTTGCATTCCTTGTTTGGAACAATAACCAATTAGGATAATGACACCACAAAGATGATTGCATTAAGTCCAGTATAAGAAATTAAGATTTCTTATGACCGCAACAGTTTCAGTGATATTAGCGATCACCCGTGTACGCCAGGATTAATTGTTACATCTTTTGCGATAAAATAGTAAAAGGTAGGCAGAACTATTTTACAGAAAATGAATTCCTACCTAATCATGGCAAGAAATAGACGTTAAAACCGTAATCGGATCAACTTGTCCGACTTAAAATTTAATTAGGATCAAATGAGAAGATAATGTCGAGTGCACCTTTTCGTTACCCCACAGATGGCGAACCGTTTATCAGTGTGTTCTTAGCAGTTCCCGGGTGGAGAAGTTGAATGCGAGTCTGTTCGGCGGTTGCAATCATTCATTGGTGTTTTGTAATTATGAGCACCCAGTTAGGTTTAGAAGGGCAATAAATCTCAGCCATCTGTTGATATTAGGCTTGCAATATGGAACACAAGTCACTAAAATATAAGCACTTCATAACTTTCAGCCTTGCTTGTGTTTGTCTTATTTTACTATTAATTTTTAAAAAGTTTGTTTTTGAAGTGGGCGGGGTTTCCGCGGAAACTTCATTACATATGGCGGCAGTTGAGTGAGTACCCATAATGCACGAGTCAGCTGTCACTCACTACGGCGGCCATTTTAGGAGGTAGTGCACCACCGAAACTAAAAAATAAACTAAAAATCACAACGTTTGGAGTTGTCTTTGCATTATTTGGGCTTAAATTTCGACTGAACTAATTATGTTAAAAGCCGTTTACTTATGAAGTTTTTATTTAAAATGAAGAGTATGTTTAAGCCCAATGGTCTGTTTCGTGAAAATCACTTAAGACTTGAGACAGAAATTTGCTCGCACGCTCGTACTTCATAATTGCCAAAAAAATGCTTAGTCAAGTATTCATGATTCCATCATTGTCTATGAATAATTTGCAGAAATTATCTCAATAACTAGCACTAGAGTGTATCCATAGACACTGCACTTTTGCTCACGTGAGATTTATTTTTCAGAAATAGTTGTGCGGAGCGCAAGACTAAAATTTTGACGTCATGAGTCATTTTCAGTTTGTGGTAGTACCGGAAGTAATCTATTGCATTGATAATCCTACACTCGTATAAGGTTTATGACATAGACAGAACCTCTTGGAAATTTCGTCACAATTCCGAGGCTTGCCACATGAACCGTAAAAACGATTTTTTTTGCCGAAAAAGTCGACGTGTCTAAAAGTTTCAATCTCATGATGCATTTTTTTGTAAAAACACGCTAGCGCAATGTAAATTAATGCAGTTACTTTTTGTTAATAGTTTTATTTTAAGCTTAACAATTGTAAATTGCATTCCGCTTTCGTAGCAAATATTCCAGTTAGAATCTAATCAATAGTCTTTGAAGTAGTAATATTAAAACTTAAAAAAACAGCAGTCAGCAAGGCTTCCCCGCGCGCGAGTACTGAATTGACCTTGAGACAGCACAGCTAGACTGGCTCGCCGCTTTTCTTGAGTTGGGGTTCATCTCCGTTCGAATGAAAGTGTATATAGAATTCCTCGCCGAAGACGGGTCCGTTTAAGAAGTTGTTTTCATGTCCTTCCGACAGGGAGTACGTACAGTTGCGACACCCGATTTGTCAATCATAACCTTGCCACCTTCACGGAATTCCGATATTGTTTGGTTGGTGCGCGTTTGGTTGTTTTAGTGTTTTGCAGACGATGAAATGTAAGGCTTATGGATTTCTACTTTGCACTACTTTGTGATTCGCCCATGTAATATCAAAAAATTACGTACTCGGTGTTATGAACCAGTCGTGTCGTAACACATTCCAGGTCGTGTGAGATATTGTGATGTCGCTTTCTGGGCAAAATATTTGTATTTAATGCACTGCCATTTATTTGTGTAGCAATAAAAACTGATTATAACAAATCGGGCGGCAACATGCGCCCGTTTTATGATAAGACGGAGTGCTCCAATAAACTGAGATTCGTCAAGGCTTCTTTACTGCTTTTAATCATGGTGAAATTGTGACAAACTTAAGATTCATCGTTACATCGTGCATTTAGGCAACACACGACATCACGAACACTGGAAGTAATTGATTTTATACTTATCATTAGTATTGGGAAACTTTTCGTCCCTGAAATGCTTAAAATTGTTTTTAATTTACGTATTTTCACCAGAAAGTGTCAAAAGCATGTTTCGAATACCTGTTTCCAATCACCTAAGGTCATCGCAATCATATCTGTATACTCGCATCTTACAAGTGAGAATGGTATAATAGGTGTCGGAAGTGATTTCTTGAGTTTTTTTTACAGCATTAGAGAGGTTGGAGGTTTGGTTAATATTATGGAAATGTTTTGTTGCGATCGGCACTTTCAAGTCAGTTATAGAACATTGAAAATCAGCACACGTGTCAGGTTAATGACGGTCGGTGTGTGCTTTCCCACATGGTGAAGCACACGAACAAAACACGGCTTCAGTATCGTGTCACTAGACATGGTAGTCTAGAGGCGGATTTAAGGGGTTCAAAACGCCATCAGNGGGGGGGGGGGGGCTGTATCTCCCCACTTATTTGAGTGCTGCGGAGACGCATCCAATAGGGGGCTAAGTGGTGATAACCCCCAATTATTTCAGTTCCGCGGCGCCCATGTTTCCTTATATGTGGACCGACTCATTTCCGGAAATTTGAGAGTTATCAATCAAACTAACTTCATGTGGAAAAATAAGCTGGAACAATTTCATACAGTTTTAGTTTTCTTATGTTAACTAACAAAAAGACTTAATTGGCCATCAAAGTATGTCTAATTAATTGACAAGCCACTGAATAAGTTTCACAAGAGGCATAAAGCTGTCATACCGTCTGAGTATCGACCGGCCAAGAAGCAAGTCTTAGCCTTGAAGTGTGTCAGAAATAATACTGTAATGTGAGACGACTTAATGACTGTGTGTTTAACTAAATCGATATAATTGCAAGTTGTTTGTTCCTCTAATCCCATTTGACTTCTTTATAGATCTACCCATATACAACTAATAAATTCTTATTAAATATTCATAGAAATAACACCGAAAATGAGACGAAAGTCAATCAGCTTTACGGTGACATTATCAAGAACGATACTTGAAACGGTTAGGCGCAAAAATGTATCAGTCGGCATTACTTCAAAATTATAGGCTTTCTTTGCTATATTTATAATGCTCTGCAAAACAGTTTGGATATCAAGCCTATCATTTTTTCTGCATGAAAATTATAATTTGACCTGCTTTTGTGTCACGTTCACGTGATTGGCCACGGGATATTATAACGACCTATTAAAATTCATTTTAGCAACAAAAATGAAATAAAAGAAGCTGTTGAACAAATCGCGGCCAAGTATGTTCAACTCCGATGTGTTATAAAGACAAAAGCTGGCGTGCCCGGTGTTCAGTAACGCTAGGACCTACGCTAGGACCTAGCTAAAATCTAGTCAAAGTCACGTGCTCTGAATTAAAATACATGGAAATGTCTCACGTAATCTCGCGAAGCCTTGCTTTTAAGCGATGTCCTAGCGTTACTGGACGGGGGGCTGCTATAGCTTTAATGATAGTCCCCAAAGCCAGCATGGGGTATTCTCAAGGCCAGATCGGCGAGTATTTCCATAGCTAATGAAGTCAGCTTTAAAAGAGCTACACCCAAGATCAAGTCGAGGGTACTCGCAAGGCCGATAGATGCTCACAGTCAGCTCAGCCGGTAACCACAAGAGCAGTTTAACATAGTCTGTATTCAGGTAGTCTGGACTCCTATAGCAGGGCCGGATCCAGAATTTTTCCCAAAGGATCGGATCAAGATTTTTTCAAAAAATTGTAAAGTTTAAAAAAGGGGGTCCAAGTCAACAATTTGAAAATTCCAGATTTGATATCACTAAAATCAAGGAAAAAGGCGGTCCGGACTCCGTTGACCTCCCTTGATCCACATGTGCATAGCTAGCTTTGGTGGTTTTCCCAAATCCGGCTAGGAGGTGTACTTCCAGCTCCGGGATTGGTCTCAGATTATATCATTTTGCATTCCTTGTTTGGAACAATAACCAATTAGGATAATGGCACCAGAAAGATGATTGCCTTAAGTCCAGTATAAGAAATTAAAGATTTCTTATGACCGCAACAGTTTCAGTGATATTAGCGATCACCCGTGTACGCTAGGATTAATTGTTACATCTTTTGCGATAAAATAGTAAAAGGTAGGCAAAACTATTTTACAGAAAATGAATTCATACCTAATCATGGCAAGACATAGACGTTAAAACCGTAATCGGATCAACTTGTCCGACTTAAAATTTAATTAGGATCAAATGAGAAGATAATGCCGAGTGCACCTTTTCGTTACCCCACAGATGGTGAACCGTTTATCAGTGTGTTCTTTGCAGTTCCCGGGTGGAGCAGTTGAATGCGTATCTATTCGGCGGTTGCAATCGTTCATTGGTGTTTTGTAATAATGACCACCCAGTTAGGTTTAGAAGGACACAATAAATCTCTGTTGAAAAACAATTTTTGATTTAACCTTTTACTGTTATAAGATGGATCTCATTTTACTCTCGCACTCAGATTAGAGGTAATTTCTATGATATTAGGCTTGCAGTATGGAACACAAGTTGAGTTTCGTCACTGAGACGAAAGATGTCACTAAAATATAAGCACTTCATATCTTTCAGCCTTGTTTGTGTTCGTCTTATTTTGCTATTAATTTTTAAAATGTTTGTTTCTGAATTGGGCGGCAGTTGAGTGAATACCCATAATGCGCGAGTCAGCTGTCACTCACTACGGCGGCCATTTTAGGAGGTAGTGCACCACCAAAACTAAAAAATAAACTAAAAATCATAACGTTTGGAGTTGTCTCTGCATTATTTGGGCATAAATTTCGACTGAACTAACTTATGTTAAAAGCCGTTTATTTATGAAATTTTTATTTAAAATGACGAGTATGTTTAAGCCCAATGGTCTGTTTCGTGAAAATGACTTAAGACTTGAGACAGAAATTTGCTCGCACGCTCGTACTTCATAATTGCCAAAAAATGCTTAGTCAAGTATTTATGATCCCATAATTGTCTATGAATAATTTGCAGAAATTATCTCAATAACTAGCACTAGAGTGTATCCATAGACACTGCACTTTTGCTCACGTGAGATTTATTTTTCAGAAATAGTTGTATTTTCACCAGAAAGTGTCAAAAGCATGTTTTGAATACCTGCTTCCAATCACCTAAGATCATCGCAATCATATCTGTATACTGGCATCTTACAAGTGAGAATGGTATAATAGGTGTCGGAAGTGATTTCTTAGGTTTTTTTACAACATTAGAGAGGTAGGAGGTTTGGTAAATATGATGGAAATGTTTTGTTGCGATCGGCACTTTCAAGTCAGTTACAGAACATTGAAAATCAGCACACGTGTCAGGTTAATGACTGTCGGTGTGTGCTTTCCCACATGGTGAAGCACACGAACAAAACACGGCTTCAGTATCGTGTCACTAGACATGGTAGTCTAGAGGCGGATTTAAGGGGTTCAAAACGCCATCAGAGTTTACGCGCACTTAAAATCTGTTTTGTAACCCCTTACGAAATCCTGGATCCGCTTGTGTACAAAACGGTAACTGGGAATTTCTGATAGCAAGCCCCAGGACCAGGGTTGGTAAGTGCGCCATTACCGCGACCCACAGAAGACTTTTGACGGAGTGAAACACCGCTCTCTATGAAACTTTTATAGCACAACCCAAATTTTTTTACCATGAAAAAACCTTTCCACAAACAATTTGAGTACCACAACTTTGAAAAGTGTTTCTATGTGGGGTTGTAGTAAAGTGTTCGTTCGGTGCGTGAGAGTTCCGCCCCCGTGGTAGTTGTTCCGCTCCGTGGTAAGTGCTCTGCAACCAGTGGTAAGTGCTCTGCGACCACTGGTAAGTGCTCTGCGACCAGTGGTATGTGCTCTGCGACCAGTGGTAAGTGCTCTGCGACCAGTGGTAAGGGTTCAACTACTGTACCGTCCCTGAAGGCATATACACAAAACGTATCGAGATTGGTGTAGAAGAAATGATATCCCACGAGACATTATTCCGCGTATCGACCGAGATCGAATTGTATTTATCCCATACGCTTCGAACTCTTAGGCTCGTTTATCTCTTTCGGCAAATTTTTAGATTGATCACATGGCGGATCACAACCTATAGTGTATGAACTTGCGCGTTATGTTACAAGTTAGTAAAAGAAAACAGTAACGTGACGATTAATTACTTGAGAAGAAATAAAACAAAGATGGCAACAACGGTAATTGTTCGTTGTGCTTGTAACATTTCATGAAAATAATTAAATAACAACAATATTTAACATTGTAGTTACCAAGGAATCGATGCCTGAGTTGCAGGCGATATAATATTTAGCAAATAAAACTGAGACAGAAGTGTTATATATTTAACAGTTTTGTACCCGATGTTATGTTTGGGACCTGATTGCATGTTGAGTGTTATTTATACTGCTGTAAATTTATTATTTTAAACCATTTTGGGAAAGTTTGATGTTCTAACTGGCTAACGACGTCGAGTCGACATTGACATAACTTTTGAACTTTCCATGTAAGAGGGCACTGTTAAAGTAGTCGCGGGAGTGCAATTCGGAAAACAATACCAATGGTCGAATTGCACTCATTTCATTCAACGCCTATGGGATAAATTCAGGAAATGACAGTTTTTACTTTTCAAGTACTGCAGCAAACAGGTGATCAATGTCATACCCGGTAATCAAAAAGTAAAATGTGATAACCTGAAAATGTAAGCCTGAAACAGCACGATGATTACAAATGTACCTAAAAACAATTGACTGACTGTGTTCATAGTGTTTATAGTGATGACCATTAATGTATGATCACGTGCTTTGCTTGTAAACCATGGAGATATTTCGCGGAGACTTGCGTGATCTTGAGTTTTCGAGATTGTGCTGCATTTGCAGGAGAGACCGGCTAAGATATTTAATTGGTTCTCGATGGCGACTGCCGGCCAATCAAATCTCGTAGCCGGTTGGCTCAGTTGCTGAACCGGTGTAGTGCAGCCGTTGTGGTATGAATGGTTAAGCCATTGATAAGCCAGAAAATTACTAAAACAAACACACTTGTGAAGTGGCATAACCCTAATTTTGAGCATTTAAGGGAATGGTATCACAACTAAATCCACACTCTTAAACTTTTTATCGTTTCAGTAAAGTTTGTTGGAACTTAGAAAAAATAATTACATCTTGTTTATTTGTGAGTGAAGCAAAATGCGGCATCACATTTTACCGGTGACGACGCAAAATTTCAGGCCTGCATTGAAAACGCTTGCGCGCAAAATGATTTCAAGAGGGCTCGTGGTTTAATATCTCTTTCGCTTTAGGGTCCCCGGTTTAGGGCCCTCGGTTTAAAGTTCCCGGTTTAGAAAAATCCAAGCGACCGATTGTCAATGTGCGTGCGATAAAATACGTAGCAGTTTTACAGTGAACTGCTAAATATTTCAACCATTTTAGTTGCTTGTTCTTCGCGAAATTAATCACTGAATGCTCTGAAAGCGGAAAAGAAAGCAATCATAATTCCCTGCGATAATTCGTAGTGAAATCGATTTTCTACTTAAATCAATTATCCCGTGTATCGGATTTTATGTTTCAGAACTTGGATTGACTCACTGGAACGTGTTAACTTTAGAAATGATAGCAATAATCTATACCAACGCAATACCACAGCACTCAGTTCTCACCACTCCTCCAAAATTTACCTATCGTCACAAAATCAAGAATTGGACATAGTTTCTGGATGGGGGGTCGGGGGGGGGGGAGGGGGGAGGGGGTTGGGCAGAAGAATTGACTTAACGTAATTGCTTAGACGATGGCGTGCGTTCCGTAGACCTAGTTTCTTGCGAGAAAAGCAAGAAGTCATAACATCTCGCGAGATCTCACCATGTATTGCAAGCGAAGCAAGTGATCACACTAGCTTCCTGAGCGAGATTCTTGCGTCTACGAAATCAGTAGCCTATACCACTTTGATGCTGCAAACCCAACATGGCTGCTACAAGTTATCGCCATATTTTGGTTTCTTTCCCCCAACACAGAAAGAAATTACTTCTATGCCCGGGTTTTTCCGGGGGAGGGGGTACCTACATTGAGGACGTGCTGCTCTGCTGGCGATATCTTAACGACCATTGTCCCTACGAAATGGTTCACATTTGGAATAGAGCTCAATAACAGGGTCTACTTTTGCAAGAGAATTCTGCAGAAAAAGTTTTTTTTGTTGAGGTCCGTTGTGTTAATCTAATATTTAGACATTTTCAATTCTATACCGAATTGTGACTTTTTCTTAGATGGTCCCAACAGTTGAACCCCCTTTTAATCGTTCTTTCTCTCATCTTGTCGAATCTCTAATGAGTGGGGTATGGCCTTCTGATAGTCGAGAACAATTGCAAATGGATTGTCATGTCATATCTTACAAGCTGTTACATATGAAAATCGAGACGAAGCTCAGAAAATAAAGCATCACAGTTTCTCGTGATGTTCGTAGAAATTGCCGACCGAAACGTCGTGTAAATTCAATATAGAGGTTTGTACAGGTATAGACCATACAGTGAATCATATTTTCGTAATTTACACCCTATATATTATGTGCAGTGTCGTCTCCACGACTATACAAGACGATGTCCCATTTCTGGTGTTTAGCGCAAAATTTTAAACAAAATAACTGCCCGGTTTCATGAAAAGTGACATGAATTGCGAACATCCATGAAAATACCTTTTATACAGTTTTTGCCGAAACTTTCATTTTGCAGCACGTACGAGAGCGCTTCGACATGAGCGAGAATTTCCACCAAAAATCGCCATGTTCACCGCTTTTAAACTCCACTCGAAGTGGTTACCATAGCCTTTCTCTCCCACTGTTGATTTATGTGTGCTTGCTTAATATATTAGCTCTTCATCGGTTAACGGATCAAATTGTCCCGTTTAAAAATAAGGAGAATTCGCGTTGTATCATGGCATTTGTTCATTTTTTTAAATTGGAAACTAAACGAAAAATACGTTTTACGGCAAAGAGATTCCCAGTTATACGAAGGAGTTTTCACTATAACCGACCAGTATACAGTTATCAAATTAACTGCCAGAGAAACACTTTCTATGATACAAATTGGAGCTGTTGACGCAGTCCACCCAATTTGAAAATTTGAGTCACTTCGCTATTTCAGATTAAACGTTTTCCAATGACGATGTAATTACTTACACATGACAGTTAAGCAGTAGGTTAAACACGTTATTTGAGTAATTACCGATTACTGGTATATTCATAGAGACTTTGTATTTTGCTGATGATAAATTACTTTTCGGAAATCCTTGTGTGGAGAGTGAGACCAAATTTCCTACTCAAGCCTACAGTCACTTTTCTTAATAGAGGCTAACTTCGAGAGAATCGCTGTTTTCAAACACAGGAGTGTTCTCAAAAGCGAAACAGAGAAGTGTTCAAAATACGAAAGCAGAAAAGCATGCGCAGTTATCAATAATCTGTTTCAATTTTGCGCATGATAGTACATAAGATGACCACAGTATTTGCTGAAAACGTCGAAAAGTTCCATCAAGTTGTTGTTCTACTGAGCAAAATATTTCACTGTCATATATGACTATGTACTCGAAAGTGTAAAACGTTTACAACCGTCTGGAGTTATTTGCACGGTTTTCACCGTTCTGAAAACAGGATGTGGAGTTATCTATTACTTCTATTATGAAGTTAGCTTTTAGCAGTGGCAGCCTGTTCCAATGCCTGATTTCAGCAACCATATCCTCCACCCAGGAGAGCTATGCATCGCCACTGTTTCAAGAAAGTCTTTTATTGTGTCCCTCTATTGTCAAATATCATGGAATATGAGTGAATTGACACTGAGACGAAACTGAAGATACTTAAAAGAAAACAAGTTCAAGAACTTTTCATGTCCAAGTACACGAAACTTTTTCTCACCTTTCTTTCCAAATTTTCATGTCGGTTGTGGGGACGGTAGTTACTCCCAGGGGAGCGTCCCCAAGAATAAACGGACGAGACGACAATAAGTAGTAGGCAGACACGGGTAAGCATCGTGATAACACTGCTGTCCTGTAAAAGAGTCACTCTGGAATATAGTGAGGATTCTGAGACGGGGAATTGTACCCAATTTGTTTTATAATAGAACGCCGGTTAGCCGTCGAATCAATATCGACCAATAAGGAGACAGCCTCGTTCCCAACCATGAAGAAAAAGGCTGTACATAATATTGGCGACGTACCTTGCACTGTGCATATACTATCTTGTTGTGTGGGTGTTGTTCGATAAAACATCCGTAGTGATATATTTTTGGATTTCAAGTCAATGGAAAATGTTTTCCAACTTCAACTGAACTAATGAACTGAATTGCGAAAATCAGCATCAAGATTTCGAAATATCTAAGCGTTTGATATCTTCGCGACAGAGATAGGTCAAACTGTGCTAATGCTCATTATGGCAATACTGTATGTTAGCCGTCTGGCAAACTAAAAGTAATGGGAAAAGATTGAGACTTTTCTCTTGCCACGAAATCTAATTAAAGATCGTTGACACTGTGTTTTCTCCTAATCAATGGCACCAGGTTTGCATTCCGCATACGCAAGAAACTCTCAATAGATCACGTAAGTCTTCGCGAAATATCGCCATGCATCGCGAGTGCCGTATGCTTACGGAACGCAGCTCGGGGATACTCGAGGCGGGAAATCGCATTGATCAATGGGCGCTGTTAATGGAAAAACAGGATTAACCGCAAAAATGCAAACCTGCAATTTTGTAAACAAGCCAAAAGTAGTGAAGGCGTCTGCCGAAGTAGTCAATGCAATAGCATT
Organism: Phoronis australis; assembly: GCA_002633005.1. Taxonomy (NCBI): domain Eukaryota; kingdom Metazoa; phylum Phoronida; family Phoronidae; genus Phoronis; species Phoronis australis. Next base: position 1,002,756 of record NMRA01000031.1, on the reverse strand, counting down.
ACTGAATATTGTGCCTGTACGTGCTTATAATTCGGCCTCTCGGAATCATCGTCAATTTAAAGACTCAAAATCATAAGTTAAAACGGCTTTAATCTAACCTGTCGTCACAAAATTCAAAATTTTGATTTAGACAGCTTCCTGTAATATAATTAGTCTCAAATTATTGTTCTTCTGTCAAAATAGTTGTGCTTTCTGCGCTTGGAAGGAAATGGCAGTTTGTGATTGGTTGAAATAAGGTTCTGAAGGGATATGTTGATACCCGAGTGTAGCCTCGAGGTACAACCAACTGTCAGGTCTTTGCAAGGCGAAAAATCACTTCTCACTGAGTAAGGAACACGCTGAAGCTAAGTGTATTGCGGAAAATGGTCAGAATCAAAGATAAGTTTCTTCGATGTAATGCTGGTTTATTGCTGCTTCGAACCTTAGTATGTCCGTTGCCTACACCCGCTTATTTTTAATGGTCCGTGCTCATATTGGTATGCGCGATTTGTCTCTCAGAAGGGCAGATTTTCTAAGAAAGCTATTCTTTCTATGATGTAGTCTCATATTAATGACCATGTTAGTGTTACGATAGCGAAACCCATTCGTGAAATCTCCGTCTACCAATGAATCCCTTTTTGTGATCTCTGAAAGCACAAGCAACCCTAACCACTAATTTTTTGATGATCACATTCATATCCATATGTTTTTACAAATATGTAGTGTCAGACACTTCACATTCCTGAATACACTATAATGTCAAAATATCAACTCATGAATTATACTTATCGACTGTTTATGAAGATAAAAACTCAGTAATTTCAATTTTTCAACATCTTGAAGCAACCTGAATGCAAATTAAAGCTATTACAGGTAAACTTAACCTTTCAAAAAACCGTGTAGGCATACAGCTTTTAATATCTGAAAGAAGTCTGTTGAAGTTCCTGCGTTTCACTTCTTATCGAAACTGTAGGCAGAATGAGCCTGCATTTCCGCTTACTGTAAGCAAAAACCTACAGTGTTACGTGTTGTTCAAAGTCGTGTTGGTCTATAAGGTTCTTATGCTTACCTTACTGGCCAACGAGATCAATGCTCCCTATTTCTCCATCAACCCAATGAGCTATACCAGCCTCCCGTTCGGTAACGCTAAGACCTCGCTAAAAACCAAGACTTCGCGAGATTACGTGAGATATTGCCGTGAATTTTAAATGAGAGCACGTGACTTTGACTAGGTTTTAGCTAAGTCCTAGCGTAGGTCCTAGCGTAGGTCCTAGCGTAGGTCCTAGCGTAGGTCCTAGCGTAGGTCCTAGCGTAGGTCCTAGCGTAGGTCCTAGCGTAGGTCCTAGCGTAGGTCCTAGCGTAGGTCCTAGCGTAGGTCCTAGCGTCTACTGAACGCAAGCCAGGACTGGTACCGCACATTGATCAACCGTAAACATGTTGCTTCTACATGCAGGGAGTCCGTACATATGGTGACGTCATCTTTGACATCTCAACGCACCCTGATGTCAGAATCTAATCCCAGATCTGGGACAGGAAATTTGACCAATCTCGCTGCACAGCGATGTATGTACAAAATTTTAAGTTTTCTCCGGATACGCAATGGTATGCTAGGCCTATTTTCGAGTCGAGTTTCGAGTACATAGAATAGACCCTGGACTCGGATGTAGGCCTGGAAGATCTTAGGGGTTTGGTAGGTCTTCGGTCTTAGAGTATTTTTTATCAACTATTCTATTTGATTTTGTCATGCATCGTGTAGAAGTTTTCGTACCACTTTTTAACAAATCTCCGTGTCTAGGTAAGCAGTGGTGTCAGCAAATATTCAGAAGATCTTCAAAGGCTAGATTGGATTGGACTGTCAAGGCTTAGGTCGACTATTTCTTTTCAAGTCTCATACATCTACCTGTCGCAGGTTCTAAAGTGAGATACCTTTCTAAAACTAACGCAGTAGTTGAAAAAAGGTGGCATGAAATATCCCTTTAAACCCTTGATATTAGAGAGAAAAACAGTAAAATCCAATCTGTTTTCTGAAAAATATTAAAACGTTTGATGCCCCTTCGTTTAAGATTTTTTTGACTGATATGCGTTTCATGATCACGATACTTTTTCAGTTCTTAAAGCTGTATTTTGCTCTGTTTATCTGGCTAAAAACGAAAATTGAATCATGCTTTTCCTCTCATAAGGTCGGCATGATAACATTCCTTAACGTGTTGGCCATCCTCAATAAACTCTGAACCATTTTCTTGCTTCCAGCATGTTCTTGTCGTTCAATGAAATAGAATCCTATCACGGTAAGAACCATTCTGAGACCGATTTTATGAGAGTAAAAGGTTTAATTCCATTTTCATTTTTAGCCCAATGAACACGGAGAAATGCAGCAGCTTTAAACAAAACTGAAAGGGAAATAATATATTCAAGTTTTTGTGAAATAATGTGTTCAAGTGTTTGTGAGATAATATATTCAAGTGTGTGAATGATACCACTACAGGTGGTATACCGTAACTTGATATGTAGGCCTATGTATCGTAGTCTTCAGACTCCCATTGGTCCCTACGGATTAGCCTACGTCCTAACATGACGAACCCAGTTATGATGTATGAGAAATAAATTATCACATTAAGCCATGTACAAGAGTGTTAATTATATATAACGTAGCGCATCCGTTCCCGCGGAAACGAAGCTTCAATCATTGAGTGTTTCTAAAAGGTTACTGACAAACATGGTCACAGTTCTGTAGTAGTAATTCTTCAATTTTCCAAATAGACCTACAGTATGGCCTTTCTTATTCTGTATTGACATACAACAAAATAACGCGATTAATTTCTAATCAAAAAGGGCATTTCACGAAACAAATGTCTTAAAAATTTCATTTTAGCACAACAGTCAGTTCTACACTTGTATCCAAAAGGGATGTTTCGAATAGAACGAAAGACAAAAATTCCCATTAAGTGGGTTGTACAGCGCCGGATTTACAATGATTGCCGTCGGGTTGGGATTTACAATGAGTCACGTGGGGTTGAGATTTACCGCCTGTGAAGTCGCTGGGTGAGCATTTTGCTGTTTCAGGTGTTGTTTCGCGTGGGTTCAAAGTACCAGATGTTGTCTCAGGACATACCTTAAAAGTGGGGGCATGGATTGAGAAGATGCATTATTCAACAGCTGTATTAATGACAGAGGTTATGTCTTACTTCATAAACTACCCCAAAAAGTAAATGTACTTTCTGTTTCTATATTTTTCCTAAATGAACATAATGTTTAGATGTACTTTTTGAGTACCGATAGGAAATTGCTGACTTTTTGATACCATATGTCGTAAAGATTTTTTGTCTTACTATGACAGAAAAACGTTTTAAGAAACAGCACTAGCTAAAAACGGAAGTGACAGAATGGACACGTCACAGTGGATCAGTGTTTCAGAAAAATGACTGTAGCTTGTTAAGATGATTTCCAGCCTCTTTTACGATTTAAACATTGCATTCAAAGTAAAGTAACTTTCGCAAATTTGTCTCAAACTTTCCCTTGTCACGATAGCTATTGTATCTTACCCAGTCAAAATGAATTAAAGGATTAACTGCCATTGACGAGGAGCGGACGGACCAATTTTGGGAGTGATGGCGATTTAACACCGTTGCTACAGTGTGCTTACCGACTCCCTTAATGGTATGTTCGCCAGAGTATGGAAATCCATTTTTGTCATGGTGTGGAGCGGTTTGAGACGTGTTTAGCTAAGTATATCCTAGACATGTCAATTTAATCCAACCGTTTTGGACCGTTTTCTGGGATTTTGTTATAAATCTGACATCACCTGCAACTTCCACTTCACCCCAATCCACCTCGCTGGTTCCCTGCGTGCCGCTAGGTGGTCGGAAGCCAGCACGCAGGTATCAGTTAATTTTCCTTGGGAATTTTTTTTTACACCGGCGCTTCTGATTGGCTAGTCGAATTCTCAACAGGCAGCGAGCGCTTTACGCAAACAAAGTGGAATGACTGATGGACTGAAGTGTAAATGTCGTTGGGCAGACAAATAGGTGCTTAAAATTTATGTTCAGGAAATGTGAATCCTAGAAATTGTGGTTGCGCCTTTTCGGAGTGCATCTTTCTACTGTCGATGTTGTTAAGCTAACCAATGACTGCTGAGGTTACATCAACCAATGCTAGAGCACGTGCCCTGCGTGAGAACTGCGTACTGGCTAGGCACGTAGGGAACCAGCGAGCCCAATCCACTTGACAGAGTGAGGGGTTGTGATCTGGGTTTAATACAGTGAGCAAGATTGTTGACCATGGCCCGACTCTAATCTCTGTACTCAAAACGAACTCGCTACTTTTGTGCGAACTCAAGATAAGTGGTTATTAGACTGTGCCCAAATACATTATAGTTTACGTATATGAGTTTCTAGCACAAGTTTGCCCTTGAAGACCCTTATATTCGTGCTACAAACTCGCCTAAGTATTTCAACCTTGATTGATATTTCGATCCACACACCGACAGAGATTTTTTTGAACCCGGATTCAAAAAATATTTTCTTTGGTTGGAAAATAACGTAAAAACGAAATTCACCCCGCCCAGTCCGAAGAAACCGAAGAGCGAGACCCCTATATTAATATAAGAGCCCCGCCCGAAGGCAGCTGAATTGCGAGGCCTCCTATCTTAATATTGAAGCCCCGCCCGAAGACGACCAAAGAGCGAGGCTCCCATATTATCATTGGGCAGCCAAAACTTGGGGTTCTTTATATCAATATATGGAGCCCCACTCTTTGGCCACCTTCAGGTGGGGTCCTCTATATTCACATAGGGTGCTGTACTTTTTGGCCGCATTCAGGGGGGACCCCTTGCAATTCTATTGATTAAAGCTTTTCTGTGCAATAAATTTTCGTTTTTGTCAAGATCGAAATTCAGTAGCTAAAGCAAACGCAACAAGAGACAACGCTAAGAGGCAATTAACTCAGCGCACATGTTGCGAGTTCCACTTCCAGTACTTCGGGCTTTGAAACGACGGATTTAAAATGTTTTTCCTGTTTCTACATTTTCTATTTTCAAACTGATGAAAATCCTCTGGGGCTGTATAAAAGTTCGAACGAAAACAATGCCGGGTTTTCCAATAGTGACGGTACAACCAAAAGTGCCGAGGCTCTAGACGAGCCCAACCCATCCGCCCAAACAATACCAAACAAAACAAACTGCACAGCCTGAGCATTAATGTCTACTTTTCATCCTTGTTTATGCTGCAACACTGTTGTCAGACTGCGAAAATAAAAATCCTGTCAGATAACGATGAATCCCGTCACGTCACGAGAAGCGACCCAGTCTCCCTTGTGACCGGTCGAACGGTCTTGGAATTCAGTAGAATAGCGGTGATTACTGTTTTCATCTACACCGATTTCGGCAAAATTTTATGTTTCAATATTTTCCCGCCAATTTTGTTGTCATTACCGATGCATGTACAAAGCTTTTTTTTGATACCATGTTTATCGCGGGCATGCGCGCACCTAGTGGGGAGGGGGGGCTCAGGGCGAAATGGACAAAAATATCCGCCTCAGAGAAACAAAAACTCCGAAAAGTGAGAAAACAAGACAAAAGCCCCTTAAAAAGGCAAGAACTATCAAAATTCGGCGAATGCACAATTCATAGCTCTGAACGTAACCCGTGTACCCTTAGTAAAAGGCCCACATTCCCTGAATTCGAGCCACACATTTTTAGGCTGGGTGTGCGCCTTCCCGGGAATTCCGGCAAGAATTGTCAAAGCAGCTACAGTTATAGCCATCAAAATATCTTTTGATTTAGAACACATTCTGGTGTGAAATATTGGTCTCAACCTGCTCCTTACTCATTCCAGGAATGGTTTCTGGTAGTTCCGGAGTGCTTCAGACCGCCATCAGCACATCAAGTGATGCATACTTCGTCAAACCACGATCAGCACATAAAATGACACGTACTCCGTCAGGACAAACCAATTTAAAAGAGTGTGATCTAGAGCAATGTATAACCGAGTCCGGGAATCGTCTGTAACTTGAGCAAGGAACATGTGAAGACCATATTTGTAGCGGTAATTCTGAAGCAAAATTTATTGTTTCACGAAAGTCGAATTTATAGTCGCTTCAAACTTGTCAGTTTCGTTATGTGTGGTTATGGTCAATAGATGGCGCTAGGTAACATCGAGTTATAAGTTCGAAGCAGAGACGGAAAAAATACGCAAAAGTTTTAAGCACCACTGTTGAGCACAGGAGGATTCTTTGTCGAAGTGATTCGTCCCTCCTATTTTCCCTCAATTTTAGTGATGCCATAACTAGAATTTTCTAATTGTTGACTTGAGTCACCTTTCTTAAAAAGTCTTTAATCCGACCCCCCTTTAGAAAAATCCTAGACCTGCCCCTGTTGAGTGTTAAGCCGATATTTGGGGCTGTTTTATGTAACTAGGCACAGGACCCCCTGCTTGAATGTATAATGTAATAAGGTATGAATTTTCAAAACAAAGTTCTAGACCCGTGTTTGGATGGGGTAAGAGCGCAGTTTTTGGACATTGTCGTAGTAGACATTTGACGGTTGGGGGATGAGAGTCTGTTAATTTTTCAATTACAATTTAAAACAATGTTTGTGCGCTGAAAGTTTTAATATTTATCCGTTAATTGATATCAACACCTGGAATACTGGGGAAAGAAAGCTATCTCCGTCTCCACTGAACCTTTGAGGGTGCCCCCCGTTTTTGCTTCTATCTCTTCTTCAGCAGATCTATATCATGTTGGTTACTTCCCTGACCCCCCTGTACAAAATCCTACAGGTTCTGTACCTGCTCACCCTCCAATCATCTATTTTCACGTGTTTACCTCTGATTACTAAGTCACACTCTTCCTTATGATGTATTTTTATCGCAATATCTATTACCTTTACTGCCAAATTTTTTTCTTGATATACTTTATATTTTGCCTATGAGTATTTTCCATTGCACTACCTCATGGTTTTTTGTTTTCAATATTTTAAACAAAGACACTTCACAATTTTGAATTTGACAAACTAAAATCGGCCGTAGTCAACGCCTTGCGTACTTCGTCTGGGCACACACTCCCGCTAGGTGTCGCCACGGTCCGTGACACAATAATGGCGGCGGCCTCTGTTAGAGGGGTTTTTCTTCAAAAATCCACCTGAACCGAGCGCAATGGTGCGGGATTTTCATAGCTTGACAAATCATGGCCTAAGCTTAAGTGCCTTTGCGCAACTTTTTAAAAAACACGAGACCTCTGCTGAAATTGATGCGGGCGGGAGTTTTTTAGGTGATGAGTGCAGATCTCGGAATGAGTAGGGGCAGTATATACCAGGAGCAACTATACTTCCTTTTATATTTATTTGTGTAATTATGTATACGGTTATTAATTGCTTCATCTAAATAACTTATTGATGAAAGGAATACTTGTTACCCTGAAATAATCAGTATTCATTTTCTGGACAGTAATGTCTTGTATTGTATATACTCATCCGTACAAAACAACTATGAAGTGCCAGACTAACAGTCGCGGGACCAGCAGTATTAGTGTTGTTAGCAATATCATTCCTATTGTCAATACTATGTGTGACGACGTCTTCTTTCAAACCAATGTTCACTTTCACTATGGCAAAATAAATGCCAATTGTCGGAAATTCTGTTCAAAATGAAAATTGGCCTGACTATAGCCAGACGCATTATATTGACGTTAAATGCCAAGGTAGGCATTGTGTCTACCCACGTCGGCGGAGAGCAGCGGGGGACAACCGACGTCACGTTCTCGCTGAAGTCGCATAAAGAGTAAGTAATTTCAAAGGCAACGAAAGAAAGACATGGGACGCTTTCCAATTTACTCCACTTCCTCGTCTATTTTTCTGTGGTTGTGAATGACTGCCTCCGAATAAAGGACGTACATCACGGAAACGACAAATTCCTATTTATATTAGTTTGGGGTAGTTTGGGGTCGCTTTCGATGGAAAAGTAGATCTAATTTAGAATGTTCGTATTTCATTGATACAACTCCTACTTGATTCAATGTTTAAAATTTAACAAAAAATGTTGATTTCATCAACCCCTGATCAGAAAAGCGCCGTCACCACGCCGTTTTAGGGTTTACACTGAAAATTTCCTTTCCGATAGTTGCAACAGCCCCCGACCACCGTAAGAACGCTACATTACAGATACACCTGTGTTTTCAAGTTTGTAGACACGCCAGTGCTTTAGCCTCCCACCTCAGGAAATGGTGACGATTAATATGCGTAGTCATACATTATGTTAGTGAAATGTTATCTATTAAAAACAACAGATTGGTGAAAGGCAGAGAATTTGATCTTGGTCGCCTAAACCTGAAATATAACTTGTCTGTACTGGCAGTTTCGCCAAGATATTAATTCATAAATGTAAGTATTTAAGTTACTTCCTGGTCACGACACCTCGTCCAATCATATTTGGCAGAAAGGTCTAATCAAATGATTTTAGAAGTATTAAAAAAACTTCTGCTAAGCCTTTCTTGATGTTTACTTCAAGACACGATCATGTTGTTATTATGTTGTTATTCGATAGGATCCGTTTTAGATATAACCCTCAACACCACTTCAATTACTCAGACCGATAACAAAACAAAAAAAAAACCTTGAAGAGCCAAACATCAAGGAAGCGAGTCTTAATATCTTTATTGTAAATTATTTCTTTAAAAACGTGAAGTATGCCTCAAAGGGGTATAATTTGATTGTTTGTTGATCACGACTAGAAAATGTAACGAAGTCTACCAGAAGCTCACACGCATCACAACAAACAAGCGCGATGCAAAACAAAGAAATAATTCTTGGTCATTTGTTGAAAATGAGAAATTGAATGGAAGCAGTATTTTGCGATTGCATTTGAATGCATAATTCAAAAAGTTAACATATAAATTCTTGTGGAATAGAATACATGCTCACGCTAATTCCAAATCTGTTAGGGCCCCTAGTGCTGCTAACTATACTTGATTAAGGTCACGAGGTGTGTGTGAGAGCGGTACGAATGTATTGCATGGCCTTTTCAGAAAACAGGGCTCTGCATTTATGAAGTTAGACTTATTGAAATATAAAAAAAACACGATGCATAGTGGGCAGGAGAGCATGCACATAGATATACTCTATAAAGACAACTGTTGTATGATGCAATCTCGTCTATTGTGTTGGTATTTGATATGTTTTATTCAGAATCGTCACTCCATAAAACGTCAACACGCACAATAGGGGGATGTCTAATGAAAATGGTGATTTCTGTAGGTAAAAAAAAACATGTGGATTTATGGGTTACAAGCCGAGGCTGCACTAAAGCCGTAACGAACGTGTGTAGAGGTAATCGTTATATTATTGTAAAAATTTCGTTTGTATGTGTAGTTGTGATGGCTGAAATTCTGCGTTCCACAAAACAGTTTAGATTACCTCACGGCAGATATTATTGGTAGTGACGTCATTTTTATTGGTTCCCATGCTAAAACGCACTAACTTGCCTGGTAAAAAATTAGTGTTTCGTGATTGCTATCGGCGACTTTTTTCATTCATTTTTTATTGCAAAGATGTTTTGTATGAAATCAATCAGTTTGTCTTTTTTCACTTGCCATGTCACGAGCATAAAAAATTGTAAAATGTTTTGTCTTCTTTGCAACTACCCTTGATGTCAGCACGACTTTAATATAAGAAGTCGTGCGCTCCCGGACCTTCTTCCCACACGAACGATCGCCATGAACTCTATAAAAACTGCACGTGGGTTACAGTCGGGTCGTCATCTAACGAAGATCTTTGGTTGTTCATAGGATCTTCTGGAGGACACGGTAGGTATTTGTGTAAGATTTATTCAATTATTTCAACTTTGGCGCTTTAAGTAAAAAAATATTTAGTTGTTTAACTAGTTTACGCGCTTACTGCTTGGAGTTCTGAGCAGACGACTGTTTTATGCAGCACTAACAATATGGCTGCCACAGCTGAATAACATTGAACTCTCCTTTTAGGAACGTTCAAAAACTCGGTGAAAAAAAACGCAACACAATAAAGAGCTGTGTTTTATATAATTTAGTCACATACTTACCTTCGATTTCTGTATGATGCTCTTAATCGGTGAAAGTAAAACAACTGACATCTTCAAACTGTCTAAATTTTCTTATTTGTCGAGAGTTTTAGAATAATGCACTCGTTGGGCTGAAATGACGTATTGTTTTATTGCCGTTATTGACAAGCAACATGTCCCACACGAAACAATAATAAAAGAACAAACAACCCATGTGAGCAAAAAGAATTCGCATGCATTCCAACACTTTCAAAACAACGCCACGTGAGGAGATGGTTCTAAGGATCATATTTTATTGATGGTAAAGATACCACCCCATAGAAGACGAATATCACAATCACGCTCATAAACCGTCCCCGAATGTTCATCATTGTTATTCTTTCATAACTATTATATTGTATCCCGTTACTACACTACTCATTATTCATTATAATCGTCATCATCACGTTCATCGTCGTCATTGTCTGCTGGCTATTTGCAGCTGAATCAAGATGAATAAGACTGTCGTCACCTTGCTGGTACTCGCCCTGCTGTTGAGTGTAGTGGTGGAGAACGACGCTTGGTTTTTTCGCGTGAGAAGGGTGTGGAGACGCGTGGTTAATTGGGCTAAAAGCAAGGCAGTCAACTAGTAAGTTCTACATGCATACGTTGGTGGCACTGCAAGGGACATTCCTGGACTGCGCTTTTGCGCCATTAGTGCATCAAAAAATAAAAAGGCACAAGTACACCACAGCAGTGCGCTCCCCAGGCGCATCTTTTAAAACGCAACACTCTTCCAAAAATGCAAGATTCTAGTCAACTTAGTAGGGTAAAACATGACTGTGTTCTTATTTTGATTGCCCTTGGAGTTTCTGTTTCATATGTTACCACTTTTATTAGACTATGCCTAGTGGGCACAACTTATTGAAAAAGGCACACTTTTTATCATCAGGTGCGCCCAAAGGGCACAGGTTCAAACCTGGTCAGGAATATCCCTGGGCTGTAAAACAATTATTGTTATTTTCAAGAATAATCACGCTCATTCACAATATTCGTCATTTTCCGTTCGACGTTATAATTTATATATGTACATGACAACGTCACACGGAAATGGACTAACTTCGCATTGAATGAGCATGCGCGAATTCGTGCAAGTAGCACACGAGCATCTCCATTACTATAATGATTGTGAAAAACATGTATTTAGACAATCATCGAACGAATACCAACAAAGTTTTCCTAATAATATTTCACAAGTATGTAATATCTTCGTTTGGAGATTATCTAACCTAGCTATTTCCATCAAAATTGATTTAGTTCTAAAATTTGTTTCGTTCGGCCTTTACGTTGAGGTCAGCGACTTTCAAGTCATTCTCGGAGTCCCATTGTAAATATCATACCATTTAACACTATTTCTAGTATTCAAATTCTAGTCCGTTTTTGCGATAATGGCGCAGACGGGATAAAAGTTCACAGTACAACCGCGTCCATTGGACGCACAAAGTTGTGAGACATCTGCCCGATGTCTGCCAGATAATAACTAGAAACATCAATTTTATGGTAAATTGAAGACTCTAAAATAGTCCTATTTTGAAAACGTATATTTTTCCGTTTCCAGCTTATGCCACCGTCCCCACTTGAAGTTTCTATTTCTCATTTTTTCACGAATGATAGTCATAGTACCAAAATGCTGCTTTACCACATCCTTACCATTACAGACAATTTATTGAAAAATATTGTGTGCATTCGCCGGAGCGCTAGAAGTATTTAAGAAAAAAGAAAACAGTGCAATTTGGCAGTTGGTGAGATTTACCAGGTTATATAAAGTTGTCACTAAAGCGAAGCGGAGAGTATCGTTTATTTTTTCGTCTAGCAAGACTGAAACGGTCACGACCAGTACTAGAGCCTATTTTGTCCCGATTTCAGTGTCTTGCGTAAAGGAGCCTCGCACCTAATGAATGGGAAGAGAGACGTAAGTATATTTCAAACCAGTTCACACTAGTCTTTTTGGGGGCGGGGTTGTGAGTGTAGCACATTCCTTGATTAATCAGCGAATCCAGTCACCACCAGGTGACGAGACCGTCTAGTCGACGAATCGATCGGCTCGCCTCGTCCTGCCAAACATCATATTGTCAAAAATAGCTCGACAAACTAAGAGACAATATGTGCAAAAGGGAAGTTGGCGTAGTTATCAAAGGCAGAAACAGCAACGTAGCATTGTTTTTGATGCACAATATTCCAAGAATTGTGCCTTTTCATTTGAACATACCAGATGTGGAAATATCTGACTGCGCTTCAGTAAGATAATCGTACAACTTTGGCTTGCGAACGGTAAAGATTAACAGATCATTAAAACTCACTTTTGCAATGAATATCAACTTTTCATGTTGACTATACATCATACTTGTCGCAAGTTTAATTCGCAAGTTTTTCGTTTAGGTGTAATTCAGTGTGACGCCAAACTAATTTTCGATGCGACGGATGGCGCCCCCTTGCGATGCAAATGTTATGATCACGAAGATACTTACACTCCCTATTGGTTGGAAAACTGAAAGAAGTGGTTCAGCCTCATCATTACAATCATTACGTTTTACGGTATTTTTCGCCCATTCATCGTACTTTAGAGTCTGACTTTCCCATCTGAAAGCACGTCTTTCCCATCCGCAGTCCGAGATTGGATGGCCAAGACTTATATAGCCTAAGTGAGATTGGACGGTCAAGCCTTACATAGAAAGCAAGATTGGATGGTCAAGCCTTATATAGTTAGCGATATTGGATGGTCAAGTCTTATATAGTAAGCGCTCAAAAGCGATGTTACCAGTTTGCCAGGTCAACGTTACGACGAATTTACAAAACCTAATGAACACAGTTAATATGATTTAAAAATGTCTCTAACGTAACAAAATTAGATTGTTGAAGAACAATTACATTGTCGGAAATATGCTCCTTTAAATAATTTTTTTGGCAAACTAATGAAAATAACATTATTCACATAAAAATGGTCACGAACTGCAGAAAATGTATATTGGTCTCTTGAAACAAATTTTCAAGCCGTACGACGGTGATACAAGTACGTGGGCTTACTCGGTTAGTATAAAACCGTTTATTAGTAAAAACAAATTCAACTATTAATTCCCCGATATTTCGACTAGGTTACTTTATTTCAATTGAGTTCGTTCCACGACATTATACAGGAGGATAACCTGATCAGCTTTGTGTTGCACAAACACATGTCCGCACTTAACGATTTGTCTGCAACCCAACGGTAGAGCGACGATATGATCACAGATATGTTTTCCAATTATGCAGTAGAAACAAGAGTAGCGTTTAGTGCAGAGCGTGGGNTTTCAATTACTTACAGGGAGACACAACAAAAGATAATAGTGCCTTTTTGTAACGCTGAAATGAGTTTTTACAACAAACACTTCGCCAATATCTTCATTGTTTCCTTCCACAGCCAAACATAAGGACGAACTACTTGGCGATTCCGCGGATCTCAACGAAGACACCAGGGGAATAGGTATCTAAATCATTCTCAACTTTGTTAACTTTAGCAAACATTTCAAGTCTGCACGCCACCTGTTGACCACCTTTAGTTCTTTGACATCACAAATATGATCAATGTTTTCAAGTCAATTTCAAATGCAAGCGCTGACTCCAGGTATCATTTGAGAGTAACATACTCCCAGGGTATCACTAAAGGCAGTGGTGTATAGTACCTTTCAAGAAGGGTGGGATTCTCCCATAAAACAAAGTTTGTTAGCCACGTGAAGCAGTATCTCGTTTCGGGTGAGTACTCCCCCCTCTCAAATATCGTCTCGGGTGGGGTTTTCATCTTCTCGGGAAGTGCAGAGGAGACTTTGTACAGTTTAATTGTTTATACCTCACTCATAATAATTACCACCATCTTTATCGTTATGGTTAGTTATTAATTTCGTTTTTGTTGAAAACTGAATGTGCAGTAGTGGTCACACATAAAGCCGACCCGTTTCGGTGTTGATTCGCATAACCAAAACCGCCGAAACGGGAGAAACTCGCTCCTATAAAAATAATCGAAATTTCGGAATTTTAATCTTAATTAAATGTTGTTAAAACTTTTTATTTCAAAAATGAAAACATTTGAGTAAGTCTAGTGTTAGTTTAACAGGTTAAAACAGAGCCTCTTCCCGCGGTCATGAGTTGCTAAGAAAAGGCAGTCCACTACTAACAGTGCAGGGATGAAAACATTTTTGATTTTCTTTCAGAGTTTATTTATAAACAGTTTTACCGACAGGTTTTTGGTCTTTGTCAAAGTTTTCTGGTGAAAACATGAAACTGATTAATGCAAAATAAAACGAAGTTGAGAACCATTTCAACTCTTACATGTTCACGGACATTGGACAGTGAATACAATTTTGTACGCATCAAGAGTGTATTTGCAGAGGACGAGTTTGACGATGACATGGCCTGGGAGCTTGCCAAGTACCTGAAGGAAGAAAAGGTGTACTAAAGTTGAACAAATCGTGAGGTAATGTCAGGAAACTTACGGCTTGTCCCGAAATGTCATGTTATTTAACAGTTGACTCATTGATAAGTGTGCTACTATACGTGTTTTAAGTCAGTGGGAGACTTTCAGGAAGCAATGGAGAATGATCACGTGGGACCTTTGGGTTTTATCGCCATCTGTCTGTACCAGGAGGTACTGTATGAAGCGCCAAAGGGTTCTAAAACGAGTACCTGTCTGTGTAGAAATGTGCGCGTACATTCGCACAATCTACACGTACTTTTGCTTAATCTATGCATGCTGTTAGTTCTTAAACCATCATCGATCGGCTCGTATTCAACGCGCACGTTTGCTCAATTTACGCGTTCACGCCCTATTTTAGCGCGCGCAGTGTTAAAAATGGTCAGTTGCCGATATTGGCAACGGAACGAAGGATTGTTCGAAAAAAAGTTTGAGGTTTATGTTCTAATTGGAAGGAATTAAAGACATCAACGGCCTCAGTCCTAAGGTGTCCCTGTGTGAGCAAACGGTACTTCACAGCAATCAGTGCGAGGCATCATTCGCCGAAAAACTTCCAGCGTTTGAAGCTCCTTTAACCGTCTCTACTGGGGCCAGTCGAGACTGTGGCACGGTCTAAAGTACGCGTTGATGAGAGCAGAACGATGATCGCTTAAGAACTAAAAGTACGCGTAAATTAAGCAAGTACCCGAAGATTAAGCCTAAGCACATGTCTACGCGCCGGACAGGTACTCGTTTAAGAACCCTTTGTTGCTTGTACTGTTTTCCGCAGCGGANGGGCATAGGGAATATTTGACCTTTTTGTAGATCATGTGATTAGATGTGTTTAAACAGAAGTTAAATTGCCTCCTTATCCTCCTGGCCACTGGTATCCGGTCACATGTGATCAACCGAAACGTTGCCATTACTTGAAAGAACGTCTCCCATTAATCCAAGAATTTGTTGCCAGTACTCACGTGACCATTCCCTTTGAGTAAACTTTATTTCTGCAAGCCATATATAATAGTTCCTTTTAACTGAAAGTCAAGATAGATACTTCCTAAAAAAATTCCATGTTACTATATACTGGCACCTGGATTGACAGCCAGCGAAAGTACGTTTACATCCTTACGGTTGCTTCATTCATTCTATTCCAGACTCTGACCGACTACCAGCGGAAAATAACTGGACTAGAAAGATTGTGAAAATTTACATTCAGTTGACGCAATTTCCTCTTTCTATGTAGATCTACACTATTGCTGCTTCTGTAAACATCGTGATAAATAAAAATGTGCATTAACGTGTACTTTCCTGACCCAATATTGAGCTGATATGAAGATGTCGTCTGCCGAAAAAGCTAAGTTTTTCAGAGACCACACTCAGATTAGACGGATTTGAGTGTTCTGTATCCAGGACTCAAGCCTCACAACAGCTTTTCGCAAAAAGTAGGACAATTAGGAACAGTTAGAGCAACTACAACTGCAAGATGCCGTGAACTTGAAATTGCCGCAAAGTGTAATGCACACAAACTCCTATTGCAGCATTACGTCCCAACATTACAATCTGGAAAAATGTACAGAAAAAGAACTAAATTATGAAAGAAAACTTAAGGAATTTACAAAATGGAGAATACCATTTAATTAACCAAAACTTAGCCAGTTGATACCAGGCAATATCCATCTTTTCCCCTATTTCAGCCACTGAAGGATGAGCACCCTTATTTCAAACTTAACCTTCCTTGGAGTACCACAGTTCCTGGTGTCAAAAAGTAGCCATTGTTTAATCCAATAGTCTGAAACAGCATGACTATTGCATTTTATTTCAATTCTGATTACTTGAGGCTTCTTCATTCAAGAAATTTGTTCATTGATGAATCTTGACAAAAATTAGGAAAAAGTAGGATTTTGACAAAAAACGTAAGAAAAAGTAGAAAATATGAATCATTGAGAAGCCTTCTGGATCTAATCTATGAACTCACTCGGATTTAACAAATCATGTTAGAGGATCAACAAAATTTACTCGAGGCCACTGCTATGATGCTGAGTACATTGAACCTGTGCGAAAATGGGAAGGCCTTGTCGTCTTCCCCACAATTTGCCAAACTTTTGTGGGAATCTGTCCACGAACTTCAAAGATACAGAGATAAAATGTGAGAAAAAGTAAGTGCCACTATGAGGTACAGCGGTAGTCGCTTCTACTTGAACGAGAGAAGTTGTCGTGTTCAAACCCACTTGTTATATTTCACAAACATACATTTGTGGATACATTCCGTCAGGGAACTCCAAAGTTAGACAAGCAAGCATAAACAAAATTAAAATTGCCACTAGGGAGCGCTACAGCAGTCGGACCTGCCTGAAAGTAGTCATCAACTGTTGTCACATTCACAGATACACTTGCCATAATTCACAAAGATCCTGCAGGGGGGGTTAATGATTGAGATACAGCTGTAGACGCAACAAACTGAACTGTCACTAGGGGACATCTCAGCAGTCAAACCCATCCATGGTGTTCTCAAAAGGAACACATCTGCCTGTTTTCATAGTAATCCTTAGATCAGTTTTACACAGAGAGGTGGATGTCAAAAACAGACTAGTAAAAAATAAAAATGGCCACTAGGTGGTGAAAAATACATCAAATCCACCTGAAAACGGGAAATATGTTGTCTCTTTAACAGAAGCTTATTTTCAAATATCATGAAAATATGTCTGTGAAGAGTCAAAGGTAAATGAAAAAAATAAACTGCCACTAAGGGCACAGTGGTAGTCAAATCCAGTGGTAGTTGAATTAGCACAAAACTCGTAGTTACATGTCCTCTGCTTCATAGGAACACGACTGCCACATCTTGTTAAAATCCTTCAAGCGGTTTAGGAGACACGAGCATGAGCAGACGTCGGAAGCCGTCAGGACAGAGACGACGGCAATATGCACCCAAACATGTACACGTGGGTGCTTAAAAAGAATTACTCATGTTCACTCAATGACTCCAAGCACTGGCGTCTGACCTTTGCACTCGAAACTCCACGTGAAAATTGACCACTTGCAAAACACACTTCGAGTAAACTTAGAAATTTGTACGCGAATCGTGCAGTGTGACACGTTAAGTTTGAGTTGGAGTAAAGTCCAAGTCCTGGCCCAGGAAAGCAACATTTGAATCTTATTACGAGTAACTACTTGTTACTCACAACCATCTCAAAGCCTGCTTGTCTGCATATCAGATAATTTTCAGTACATCTTCACCCGCTTTGCTGTTGCAACTTTCAAGAAACAGAGACCCATTGAGCACATACGGAAGGTTAATATCCACATTGCAGACATTCCGAGCGCGTACATAACAGTAATTTATCACACTTTATCCTAGACCAGGCATAAAACAGCAACACCATGTGACGTGCCATGATTTCCACGTCATTCTAGAGTATCAGTGTGGAATCGTCCAGTCCATGCACAAAGGATGCGCTGTCATGAACTGGATTTCATGACCGTGATATTTCGGCCATTTCGGCACAGACAGGTAGAGTCTGTATATTAGTGATGTGTCATGTAACAGTTCAGCACAGGCATTATCTGAACATCTATGACGTGACATATAGCAGAATCATGCTATCAGTTCAGACAGAGCGTGTACATGGATGACGAGTCATGTGACATTATTCTTCATCACCGCTCGTGTCACTTCAGTCTGTCAGAGATGGAACATTTAATACGTGAACAGGAGATGGCTTGTTTTCTTCCTCATCAGAGGCATTCATCGTAATCTCAAGACCATCCGACGAGCTGTCCCTGTGATCTGCAACACAATACAAACGATTCCTAAAAATTTCTTGTCAGAAAATGTATAGCCTAAGCCCGAAATAACAAAATGGTGCCCATAATCAAAAAAAAAAACAAAAAAAAAAACTTAACGTATCATTTTCCTGCACTGTTAAAACCACGATCTGATCTAGTATCACGTTCGACTAAACTTCACAAACAAGCCTATTGTGTTGGTTAACAATACTGTGGTAGTATGCTGGTCAGAGTTTGCAGTCACGTAAAGGGATCAGCAGGTGAAAGTTAAGTCCACCGTTTTTCTCCCTTCGCAGTTTGTTGGTGACAAGTATTTCAAACAAAACACATCTTTTTCATGACATTTGCTGAACGTCGTTAGGAAATAGTATTTTTAAACATCGGTTAGTGTCAGGTGCGTTGTTTACAACATAATTGCTGGATTACGTGAGCTTATCAGATGAACGCATATAATGAGTGACCTAGACTATGTAGACATTTGGTTTGCCAACTTTCTGCCCTTGCTATCGCTGTCAAACTGATAATGAAATAGCCGTATCCTGACTAACCGATCAGAGAAATCGGGTAACTCATCCCACAGCTCAAGTGCGTGACGAGCAATCCAGTTGTTGAGACAGATGGATCGTATGATATTTTTTTCACCGCATCGACTTTGCTCCATGTGAAACAGAACCATTGACACTGACAGTTTCAGTATAGCATACTTGATGATGGAAAAATGTACAGAGAACACATCTGTCTGTGAAGCTATGTAGCCGTGTTTTCATCAGTTAACTACAACTGAAGATGAGAGAAACTGNAGTCATGTGACATTATTCTTCATCACCGCTCGTGTCACTTCAGTCTGTCAGAGATGGAACATTTAATACGTGAACAGGAGATGGCTTGTTTTCTTCCTCATCAGAGGCATTCATCGTAATCTCAAGACCATCCGACGAGCTGTCCCTGTGATCTGCAACACAATACAAACGATTCCTAATAATTTCTTGTCAGAAAATGTATAGCCTAAGCCCGAAATAACAAAATGGTGCCCATAATCAAAAAAAAAAAACAAAAAAAAAACTTAACGTATCATTTTCCTGCACTGTTAAAACCACGATCTGATCTAGTATCACGTTCGACTAAACTTCACAAACAAGCCTATTGTGTTGGCGAACAATATTGTGGTAGTAAGCTGGTCAGAGTTTGCAGTCACGTAAAGGGATCAGCAGGTGAAAGTTAAGTCCACCGTTTTTCTCCCTTCGCAGTTTGTTGGTGACAAGTATTTCAAACAAAACACAAAAGTCATCTTTTTCATGACATTTGCTGAACGTCGTATGGAAATAGTATTTTTAAACATCGGTTAGTGTCAGGGGCGCTGTTTACAACATAATTGCTGGATTACGTGACCTTATCAGATGAACCCAGATAATAAGTGACCTGGACTATGTAGACATTGGTTTGCCAACTTTCTGCCTTTGCTATCGCTGTCAAACTGATAATGAAATAGCTGTATCCTGACTAACCGATCAGAGAAATCGGGTAACTCATCCCACAGCTCAAGTGCGTGACGAGCAATCCAATTGTTGAGACAGATGGATCATATGATATTTTTTTCACCACATCGACTTTGCTTCATGTGAAACAGAACCATTGACACTGACAGTTTCAGTATAGCATACTTGATGATGGAAAAATGTACAGAGAACACATCTGTCTGTGAAGCTATGTAGCCGTGTTTTCATCAGTTAACTACAACTGAAGATGAGAGAAACTGGGCCCACATTTCAGCTGCTGTTCATTTGTTGATTTGTCACAACCTCTATTGTGGAACCTGTCTCAGCAACACAATGGAGCGACTTGACTTGTGTACAACACTATGAATCAGAGTGATCTCAATAACCCCAACGAATGTTGCTAAAATTTGAGGGTGGGGTCTGTCAGGTTGGAATTTGATCTGGAGGGCACAAGGCAAATTTTGCATTTTTTAATCAGAATAAACATATCTACTACGAGACAGTAGAAGCAGTATACAAAGCCAGGTGCAGGAAATGAGAGGAGACACAAATAAACGGACAGTATTACCAAAACATCAAGCAAAAATCTTACATCATTACAGAATCTATTCACCTGATTGTAGGAATCAGAGCAGTATAGCAACTGTGGAATGCAGTATCAGCCTACAGGCTTTCAGACACTACAGTCAGCATTAAAATCCATTAGGTTGATGAAACAAGGAAATGATGCCATACAACTGAAGCAGAGATTTGTTACACTTAATGTGCACTATAGTGCAATAGGAGTTTCTATTTTTAGCCCCGATTTATGTTAATGCAATGAAAAAAAAAACAACTGCTTCAGCTCATCTAGAGAAAAATGCACCGGTATGCTCTGAAATTGTGCAAAGCTAATTTCTGTTGAAGTAATTCTCAATGGTAGATTGACTTATCAGTTTTCACGGTTTGATACGCACAAATGCAGCGATAAACACTGAAATAGGCCCACACAGTTGAACAGTAATCAACAAACTCAGAGAAGAAATATTTCAAAAGTTGCCACAAGGGTAGCAATAGTTAAGATCAACTGGAGCTAACCTTCTTATATACAGTTGTTTACGTTTCAGAATTGTTCAGGAAACTGCAAAATTACCAGTGGTCGAGTACAACGATGTTCCAAATTGAAATTGCCACTTGGGAGAGCAAAAAGTCAGATATATGTCCAAAAGAAGACTGGTAGTGGCCCCTTCCAACAACAAACAAAATTTTCAAGTACAGAGTATCATAGAAATCTAAAATTTCATGAAATTCTGTAGAGCCATTATGGAAATATTCAATAAAGTTACAGTTAAATCTAGATTAATAAGTTACTGGCGGGCCACATGACACATTTTATCTTCCTGTTTTATTTAAAGTAAAACTGTTGCACTTCTGCCTAATTTACCAGACAAAAAATGAAAAATTAGGCCCCATAAAATCGTTCTCCTAATATTCCTCACCGTGATGCGATGCTCTTTCCATTAAAACATTAACAAGATCAAAACCAAAATTAACCCAAGACAACACTTCACAGATTATTGCGGCAGGCCAATCCTAAAAATGTAAATTTGAAAATGTCACATGAATACATTGCGTGTGACTTGAGTTGCAAGCCAAATAAAATCCTGTCACGGCAAGCAATATTATGAGGGCGATTTTATGAGAGTAAAAGGTCTTAATTCAATTTTTGTTCCTTTTTAGTCAGCTAAACAGGGTACTAAAATGCAGTTTGAGTTATTGTTCTAATACATGAACTGTTTCATCAGTTATATCATTTAGCTGTACCCTCAAAACTATGAGTGACCTCTTTTGGTGACCATCAAAAATCTGATAAATTCTTATAATCACAGCCACCTATTTCTACAGACCTACACAAAAAGTTTCTATAATTAATTTCAAAAAATGGATGAACAGACCGAGGCACATTGAAATGTGTGACAGACTTTTAGAATCTTTTATTTCAGTGTGACAAATTCCTTTAACTACGTTGAAGCTTCTTCGTAATGAAGTCAAGTGTGATGTTTTGGACCTAATTCCCAGAAAACCCATGGTGCAACTTCGAGGTGAGCGCTATAGCAGATATTTATGGAAAAAGTGGTGGTCTAACGCAACATTAAAAGAAGCAAACGTCTGATGTTGGTTTACTGACATTCATTCACAGCAGTGTGTGCTATGAACGATTTCCCCTCAGCTGGGAACAGATTTGGAGTTGGCTCATGATGGACCTCGGCTTAATTCTTAAAACTATTTGATGTTTGGTTTTATGAGCATGGACTGAGGAGCTATAACAAAAGTTGAAAAATATAACAAAACTTCTACTGTATCCATTCAAATAAACACTCATTCAAATTCCACTTTAAAAATCAGGGCAGGGCTTTACGACGAGTGCAAGAGATCAAATATTTCATTTTTTTGAAAATCAGGGGGAAGGGATTGATCTGAATATGGGTATCAATCTGAAGAAATACGGTATACTGTCAATGAGATTCACCTTTGACCTCCTCTTCCTCTCCTTCACGGGAATTCTTCTTGTTGGTATGTGTCTTTACGTGTTTTGAGAGATGATCACTCCGCATAAACTTCTTATTACATTGTGCACACACAAATCTCTTCTCACCGGTGTGGGTACGTCTGTGGCGCTGTAACTCGTCCGACCGTGTGAAGCGTTTACCACAAAATATCCAGTTACAAACAAACGGTCTCTCTCCCGTGTGCCACCTATGGTATAAAATACAAACTAAACATAATTGATAAACAACAATAAGACTTTAACAGATAAACCGTTTTCAACATTGCTTTTTACGAAATCTATATTTAAAACCAGTGCTACCAAGCGGTTAAAAAATTCAATTAATTTTCGCTTGCTTAAGCTTCAAATTCTTCACAATATCATTGGTAAAATTTGTTCAATGTTTTTACAAAATTAATTGCCACAACTTACCTTCAGAAAATTTTCAAAGATTTCTTAACTGTTCAGTAAAACATCATTTGAATAAAAAAGGATTCAGAGTTTCATTAATTCACTGATTGAAAGTGAAAATGACATCTTCATGAACAAGCAAAACTTATCATGATTTATAAGTATGTGGTGAACCATATCTCAAGTTTGGGACTTACAGACGGCACCAAGTACTGGTATTTCTCATAAGCTTTATGTACCACTCTGTAGTGCCATCTATGAGACGTGGCATCAAACAGCCAGTCAACAAAGAATATCACAAGGTATCTTTTTCACTTTTAATCATTTACACTGTTACACATGTTGAATAACAGATTCCCAGCAATGTTTTCAGACACAAATCCACAGCATGTTTGAATTAAACAGTGACAATGGCAGTCTACTGGCAAAGAAAATAAACGATGATGTTAAAACCAAACGAGTAATTCATTTTTAATATTTTCACGACTGTGCAAGACTTGACTTGTTCTGTACTTCCTTAAGGCTGAAAGGCCAACAATAGGTGGCACTGCATGATAATGAAGAATAGCAGTAAAAAATTCAACGCTTGAGAAGTTGAGATGAAGCATAGATTACAGACAACAAATTCGCAACTCCAACATTTTCTTGCGATATATCCAAGAGGAGGCGCCACCCTCCTAAATTACCAATTTCAGTTTTCGGTTAGTGTACTATGATGGGAAATTCTCGCATCTATTTTACTGTCTAGTACAACGAAAAAAAAATTTCGACATTGAAACACTGTTCAAAGTCTTCCAACAGTAGAACTGTTGGTATCGTGAGTACTTTTGGCAATGCCATTGGTCATGTAATTGCAAAATTCAAACTTCAGTACTGTGGAAACATAGTTCTTTACATTTTGCCTATGTGGCCGTACTTGCCGGAAGTAAAACTTGCTAATTTTGCCAGGTGTCGCTAGTGAATAATGACGTCACGGCTTATGCGTAAGATCACAGTTTTCGTCCATAGAAAATAAACGGAGTTGGCGGTCCATGTACTACAGACTATGGATGAAGCAACAAAACTGACATTGTTTGGAAAATGCCTAAATGTACACAAAACTAAGCCCAACGCTAATTAAGTCAAGGCAAAATCACAAATTTCAAACCAGTATAAATCAGATTAATCATGGTGAATCATACCATTGAATTGATCAATGAAGTCGGTTCAATCCAATCCATGAAATCATCATGAGTATTTAGGACAGCTAACTCTCTCGCCATATTAAACATACCAAAACACGAACCAAGGTTTTCAAACATGGTGCTGCTGCATGTACGAGGTTCCTCAGATGAAAATTAGAGTACAGGGGTGCCTTGGCGAGCTGAGAAAGCAAGACTCATTTCAATACCTCCGAATCATGAAAAGATACAACCATGCTGACATCAAACTAGACATCCATTTCAATACTCGACTCGCAATACATAAATCGGCGAAAACCATGGACACGCGTGCAATCATTCTGTAATTCACAACCTATTCCCCCTCCAAGCTACACACCGTAAATGTGCCCTCAAGTGCGATGTTTTCCCATAGACTTTACCGCAGCCAGGCATGTGGCAAATATGCTGCTTCTTCTTCTTTTCACCATTTCTGCAATGAACACAGACGTACACTCATTTGCCAGGGGAGACAATTACTACTGTCAACTCAAAGGTTGAGCACAGAACAAACTTTTACTGTTGCGATATAAAAGAGAATTGCTCACACCCCCTTCATAGTCATATTTTTACCCATGACTTGCCGATAACCCCGTTATTCCCAATTATAGACTTGAAGAATGATAAACAGATCACCTGAACATCATACCATTGCCAATTGGTAACTGGTAAAAACTGCAGAGTTTGAGTGATTCCTGATTAGAAATAGTGAACCTTGTCAGAAATAAATAATAGTTTTCATCCAAGAGAAATGTTTTTCGTAAGCAATAGTAATAACAACAATAATAATAGCAATAGTAATAGTAACAATAATAATAACACTAATGATAGCAGAAAAATACTGATATAAAGAACAACAATAATTATAATAATAATTGTAAATATTTTAGACTTCAGTATATTACACACTACATTATGGTCAGATGACCTCGGTTGTTTAATATTTGTTGACATGAGCATCAATTGTTAAGGAAACGACTAGTGACTAATGTCCAAAACAAAGGAATCTCTATGACGAAATCTGACAGAAGGAATCTCAAAGCTTCCAGCCTGAACACTGCTTCTATTTACTTCTCTGTCCCAGAATTCCTGTCAACCGCGTTATCGATGCAGTTAGGACACGTGCAGGCCACGCGTCTCAATCGCTTGCCACTAGAGGACACCTCTGGTGGTGGAGTGACGGGCTCGCCTGTGGCAGCATGCACAATAGTCCACTTGGAGGGGTCCGACGGATCGGCCTGCAGCTGCGAATTACCTGCCATATATGAGGTATCAAAACAAGGTTAACTAGGTAGCGACACCTATTGAGCTTACATCATTGCAAACATTTATTGTCTGTCAATGATTAAAATTTTCTACATGGTTGATTAAATTTGTTAGACCATTAAATAGTACACGCTTATGCGTGAAGGCTCGTGCATTGAAATGTTTAACTGTATTGTGGTACATACAGACAGTCCTTACTGCCTAGCTTTCAAGAAAAAGTGACGTGACAACCAGGATGACATGAGAAAATGACAGAAAAATTCTAAGGCACTAGGTAAATGATGGAAATTTGAAAGAATTTGCCATTGCGTCCTTTCAGGACTGTTCAACTCGATGCTGCCATTTCTGGAAACAATTTAATTAAAATAGTTTGGTATTCAGTAACAACGCGCCATCCTTAGATCGTCTTTCCCCTGAAAAATTACCTTCTTTCCCTTCAGGGACATTTTTCAAGAAAATTAGCCCCTATGATAAGACGTTTTTGCAAAGAATAGTGCGTTTGTTGACATACTTTAAATGTCAAAATGTCCTCTGAAAGAAAATCTACGGACCATAAAATCCCAACATCAGACCATGACAGGCGCAAATATTGTAGTCAGTTTCACTGCAATTTTAAATGGCACCAGAAATTCATCATTTTGTTTATGGCCATGGTGTGATAGGCAGCATTTTATGTTACACAATAAAAACTCAGCCTGTTCCATGGCGCTTTGTACTTAGCCAATACATAAGAACATATCCTGCTATTGTCCTGAGGCCTCATTTATCACAGAATCCGATCTAAGACCCCCTCTTGTGAGGAGCAGAGCACGTAGCACATTAGCACAGCAATAAAACACTGGCTAAAATAAATTGATATAATGTGGACTAAAACTGGTGATTTTTGAACTGTGTAGCTTCTGAAATTGAATCCCTCATGAACATTCAATTTGGATAATTTTTTCCTGAGAAATACGATAAAGATTAGCCAAAATAGCTAGAATTCCAATCTCTGGTACCAGTTGACAAATAGTTTTGGTAAGTCTTTACCCAGGTAGAAAACTGGCCAGCAAATCGTAATGCCATATATAAGTGCATCATTAGAATACTTAACAATAGACTAGACTGATATTAAAGTGAAACTTGCATGTTAATGTCTTATCCCTGCATCGATCGCCAGAAATTTGTTCTACTGCGGATGCGCCAAATCTTGCCAGCATTCCTCCATAAGAATACACAGCTTGGAATTGAACTATTACCAGTAATTTTGAAGTCATGGGAGATAACTACACAATTTGCCGATAGCCTTTCACAGAGATTGTATGTTCACACTTGTTATTGCCAAATATCAGCGTCATGAGCAAAAAAAAATTTTAAGTCAAGTTTGTGGTAGATTTCATTTCGCCATCGAGTTGCAGATAACCTAGGTGACCACCAGGAGTATTCAGAGGTTGTGTTCCGAAAATGAATCCATGCACAGTGGTGCAAGAAGCAGCATTACTGATCACCTGCTTGTCTTGCAATGGAATTTGCACTCTGTTGAGGAGAGATTAGCTCACTATCGGTAAGAAACATCGTGTTTTGCCCACTTTCCCATCTGGGATGATCTTAGGAATACTTTCAAAGTTGGAAAAAAAGTTGGAATTTAAAAAGATTTCCATATTTTTTGCCTGTCAGAAGATAAGGTTGTCTTCAAAAAGTTGTTTCGTTTTTGTGCCTCACAAATTGTACCCGTGAACACAGCAATGATTTGTTTCACGATTGAACGTTTTGCAATTGTTATACTGGCTAGGGCTATGTATTTGTGACTGTGGTGCACCGCCCATAGACCATGGGCGGCTCAGCATTGAAAAAAGTGAGGGGGGCTATAGCCCCTCCCCAGCCTTCTATGGTGCGCCGCCCATGTACTAGTCGTGGTTCTGTGTACAAGTTAACAGACAGCTGTGACCTACCTATCACTCACACGCGCACGCTATACTGTAAATTCCAGAAGTTTCAATTACTGAGTACTCGTGGATGATTTATTGTAATCTTGACATGTATTGGTCTGGCGACAAGACTGGCTTGGGGCTAACACTGTTGCCACTTCTACTAGTCCAAGCTTTATGACCTTTGACCTACATATGCGTTCTTATGATTGGTCGTGGTGATAAGTGTCACGTAGCGGATCAAGAGTGTTACAAATTTCTGGCGATGGTGATTGTTTGGCTAAATTAATTAGAAACACAACATATAGTGACGATGTGTATATGAAGTAGGTTGAAAATTGCCAAATGTTTTTAAGAACGAGTTTTGTGGCGAAAATGATTCGCCGCAAATCACTGAACCGTGTCCAGTAAGTATTATGACGTGATGCTGAAGAATAACACTGCATGATGCCTGCTATGTGAGCCTACAATGTACCTCATTGGCGCAAAGGTCACTTATTTGCAGAATTTTTTGTTTTCACATTTACAAGTTGTCAATAAATGATTGCACTTTGTTTTGCGCAGATTATGCTAAAATAGCATTGTTGTTTAGTTCCTGCTATACGTTATCATAGTTAGGAGCATGCAAATACATCTTTAAGGCTAGCCTCAATACAGAAACCATGACTGTTGTCTAGAGCTGAAATCAAATGGGAGTTTTTGTATGAAAACTAAACACTCACCCAGAATCTGCCCTCCAACAGTTTGCGCGATTGATTGTTGATGGCTGGTCAGTGTCTGTAGGGGTTGAATCTGTGAATGGGGGCTGATCTGAGGTACCTGAAGAGTGGGGATCACACCTTGACTGGGAGTGCCAAGGCTAATGCCAGCCAGAGATGAGTTGGGCATTCCCACCTGAATGTACTGAAGATCTGGCGATGACTGTACATTTGCAGCACCCTGTAGAGCCTGCACACCAGATAGGTTGGAGAATCCTTGTACACCCTGTACCTGAACAGTCTGCAGATTAGGGGTGGTGGCA
The DNA here is from genome assembly GCA_002633005.1 of Phoronis australis. Lineage (NCBI taxonomy): Eukaryota > Metazoa > Phoronida > Phoronidae > Phoronis > Phoronis australis. Next base: position 974,680 of record NMRA01000031.1, on the reverse strand, counting down.
GCAGCACCGCGTACCTCAACGGCCTGCAGCCACTGTCCTGGCTGCACAATCTGCCCCTGGGCATTCACTTGCACCATGTTAGACATACTGGTGACTGGCTGTACACCAGTCAGTTGCTGTGCGCTGCCAGCAGGCTGCGATGTACTAATAGCACCGTCGTTGGTTATGGTGCTCATAACTGCAGCATTCACTATGTCCTGGGATGCTACACATGACACGGTCGCGGTACTCGGCTGACTCTGCACCATATTGTTCCGTACTCTCACACTCTGTACGGGATTAGACTGACTGTTTACTTTCGAATTTGCACAAACGTTCTGTTGCACATTTTGTGTGAAGGTATTGTCACCATATTGCTGACCAGTTATAGATATCTGGCTAGAGTTGTTCAACTGCAGTGGCTGCTGGTTAGACTTGGGTGTAATTTGCGGAATTTCTAAGATCTGTATTGGTTGAGCACCTTGACTAAACTGTTGTTGCGGTTGCTGTAACTGAAACTGGCTTCCATCAACGGTGTTGGCAATTTCACTGGGTTGTAAGGTGGGTTGAACTTGAGCAGGTTGAAGGGGCATATTTCCAATCTGCAATGTTTGAAGCATTGTCTGCCCATTGGCTGTAGAAACTGGGATTTGTATAAAAGTGGGCTGAATTTGTGCAGTTGCCGATGGAATCTGAATTGCTTGTGAACGCACAATGCCCTGGACAGGCGCTTGTTGCACATTGGCTAAATTCACAATATTACCATTAATGTTTGCTAGAGCCAAGCTGCTCCCAAATCCACCGCCAAGGTTGACATTCTGCACAACTCCTGTGTTCTGGGCAGCACGTACTATTTGTCCATTAGGGGTAAGGTAAGCTTGCGTATTTTGCACAAAACCTTGATTGGAAGGTATGAAGAACGCTTCTTGACCTTCAACAGTCACATTTTGGAATTGTGGGACAATATTGTAAGTTATATTACCGGCTGTGAGAAGTTGCGCGGGTGCCTGTTGAATAAATTGAGTAGAGGGAACCCCCGAAACGGGCTGTCCCATTATCTGATTTCCACCAAGCAGCACGTTAGCCGGGAGCTGGATCACGTTTTGACCTACAATTTCCGGGCCAGCAACAACTTGATTCTGTCCAATAACTCTGATAGCCTGGTTCTGATTTGCCACACTTCCATCCTCCGTTGCTGGTGCCCCTATTTTACTGCAAGTAGCCGCTAACAGAGCCAAAGGGGATGGCTGTGTTTCCTGCAACAACAACAAAAGGCGGGGTCATGGCAAAGAAATAGGTTGGTCGGAAACACCTTGAAAATTTACAAAAACCATCGATGTATCACAACAAAGACGACTTAATCCTCACCTGTGCTGATGTCGCAGGCATCATGTAATCTTTGGCCTGATTAGACGTCGAAACAGAGGTCATTTTGATCAAAATATGTCGACAACCATTACAATTTTACCAAAAGGGGCAGAGTATTAACTCCACGCATGTGCACAGTCACCGCCCTAATGTTGAAGACAAAGGAAGAGGCGTGTAAATTCGTTCGCTCATCAGTTCATTTTGATTTGATGTAAATCAGGATTTTTTTCTTAAAATTTGTCAATTTTATACAAATAGTTAACAGTACATAAAAATTAAAGAAGACAAATATGTCTTGAAAGAAGATTATGCAAGGAGTAATTTTTAAGCGCATGAACTTGTTTTTATCGGGCAGTGAGTCAGCTTCTAATGATTGACAACAACTTGTGGCGAAAATTTTTTTTAGTGGTTTCGTGATACCCATTTACGAGCTGCCCGAACAGACGAGTAAACGGTATCGTGATACTTGCAACATGTCATGCCTTTTGCTACTGCTAAGTGCAACATATATTAAGTCTTCTCCGAGTCCTGTCAAACTCGGAGTGTACAGTGTTTCAATTTGCACAAACCCAGCTCTTATTAAGCCGAGCGCAGAAAACTAGATATTTGATTGTTTAGCTTGTAATTTTGTAATGCAATATAAGTAATATAAACAAGGGTATTACACCGGTGAATGTGAAAATTCCAAAGAATTACAAGTGCGTGCCGGGACGGCACCCCTGGGATAACCAGATGTATGACTGAAGACTTACTGAATAAAGGTTGAGGTCTCATGAGGGCGTGATTGATATGGTGGGTGTCGCGAAACTAGTTTAGTGTAAATCAACGCATGCGCATTCGGAGTTCGAATAAGGTTGAATAATTGAGGTCATTGATTGGATGTGAGGGTGGGACCAAGGTGTAAGATCCGTCCTCACTTCAAAAGAATCCCGGCCCATGACAAACCATTACCCGCCCATATACCTTGGTATTCATGGACGCGTGTTAGGCGGAGCGACGCTGTCGTACTTAATACTTTCAACTCGACTCTGGTTCTAAAAGTGGGGAGTTCGAATACGTTTGGTTTTCGTTTTTATCTAAGCCTACTTCGAGTCATTTGTCAGCCGTAACCCGGCGAAATAAACGGGACAAAGCCCGGGCAGTTTGCTTGCATGTCTATACATAATCACTAGCCGAGTCGAAACACTGCATCAGTCGGAGGGTGGAAGTATCCCTCACACGGCGTGGATTTTTCAATTTTCGTAATTTTCTGGTATAGTGGACTTGCCAGGGTCGTTCTTTCACCATATTGATTTATAATGTCGGATGCGGTTCAGATTATTAAGGCATATTATAGGATGAGAGTTGACTATTTCTGAGTCAGTTTAGGTCTGCATAATACTCTGGTATAGTGAATGATGACATGTGCTGGCCCGGGGTAATACTGGATTGGGTATGATTTGGCCCAAATTATTTTTCCCCCGGCGATGAGGCGTACCCTAGGAATTGGCGAGCACTCAGTAGACTAATGTGTCGCATTTTTAGTTTTCATGGTAAAACTCAGTCGCATCACGTACTGGAGATGTGGATAGCTAGTTACACACCAAACACAACATAGACAATGAAGCAGTGAGAGACTAGCTCTCGACCGAAATCAATTTCAATCGAAATTTTTTGAATCAGTGCGCTGTGGACTGGCAGTTAAATTTGTGACGTTGATTTCAGATCCGACATCTTCGGGGCCCCGCCAGGTGACCCCGCGCCTGTGAAATTAGCAGAATACCTACATGTACTGCACGCATTGCAAAACCCTGGCAGCTAAATACGAAAAGTTATCGTGGGATTGAGCTCCGACTCAAAGTTTGTATGTCTTCTATGTTCCTCAGTTGAATTAGTACCACACTCAGTCACAGGACACAACATGAATTAGTACCACACTCAGTCACAGGACACAACATAAAACTCTTACAATTGGATTAAAATGCAAGTGCCCCATGATCAATAAGTATGGGTGTTATAGTAGACGGTTTTAAATTATTAGCTGGAAAATAATCGACGGTACTATATCATCGATGGGCGTCTGTCTACTATTACACGTTTTTCTTTTTATTTCATCAAATTGATCAGCATTTAAAAGGATACTAAACCCTGTTTAAATGATTTCAACCAATCCTCGTTCTGTCTCTTGCTAATGCATCATTGACACCAACCTTACCAGTTAAAGGCAGGAATCGACAAAAAATCATACTCGCTATGTCACAGATTGAATATTATGGTCCTTAGTGTTTAGCCTGTTCACACAGTTGCCGAGCACGTACTTCGCCTATAGCAGAAAAGGAGTTTTCAATTTTTCCGTCAAACTTTTGAGTGCTGGTAGAGGTTTACGGAGCATTATTTTATTTCGGAACTGGATGGGGAAAGTCGTTTTTACTATCTGCTAATAGGCCAAAACCGAGTTTGGTATCTTTTTAAGCTTAAAACACGTTATGGGCACTGATTGACAATGTTTAATTCGTCAGTTTCGAGTTGACAGCTACGTAATATCAACTACTTATTAAAAAAATTTTGATATTTCAGAAAATATGTTCTTCGCCTTAGGTTTTGTGATTTTTCATAGTGAGCTCGATAACTGCGATATTTTTAGCACTCCCGCAGTAGCTGCAGTGTTGTATTGCCAGCGATCCTGACTTATTCACAATGGGAAATTTCCGGCGCGATGTCAGCAGAGTCGATATTCCCTACACTGCTGAGATGTAAGCAAACATTTTTTTATTAAAACCGCATTTCCCCGAAGTTTGTATTAAGTCACCCAAGGTTATGTAGGACCTTATCTACAAGCCTGTGCTGAATGCTAAATATCTACGACATTATAATGTTTAACTTGGTGACAGTAAAAGTTTCCGAAAGTATAGTAAGCATGAAGAATTTTTGAGGTTTGGTTTCACAATTATCTGCCATTGATTCGGCCATGTCAACATGGGTTTTAATGAACTTAAGCAAATATGAAAGACACATCAATAGCACAGTGCTGTAGTGGTAAAATTAGAGGTAAGTAGGCGCCCAAAGCCCACCGTATCACCTTGAGCACTGAACGTAACTTACGGTGCGTAGGCGCTAAGACCAAATACCAAAAGGTGGTTGACTGCGCCTACGTGCGCGTACGCCCCACTACAGCACTGCAATAGCATCAAACGACATGACCAAATTTTGATTGATATACATGTTCAAAAATGAAATCTCAAAAACGCTGCTACAGTTTTCTAAATTATCATTTCCATTTCTTTTTATATATGCAATTTTTGTTTTTTTCATGAAAATCCCACACAAGTCCTTTTTGATAGCTGCTGGTTTTAAAACAATACCTCACATCGTATTAGAGTAAAATGTTTAGAGCATAGTATCTGAAAGCTTCATTTGAATCCGATCAATCATTCAAGTCTGAGATATATTCCGAAGTTGGTCAAATTTGGGCATTTTTCTAAGGCCCTACATACCTTTAAGCTGATAAAATCTGTCACATACCATTCCTTACCCTGACAGAATTCGATTTCCCTTACCAACAAGAACATTAAATAATCAGCGACTCAAGAAAATGTTTCAGTTTTTTGAGGTTGATCAACCCTAAAATTGCTAATTCGAAAATGGAGCATATACTCAGCGACTTGAGATGGCGAAGCATTGGGCACTAAAATTCAGCATCCTATATGTGAACGCGATATTTTAAACCCCAGAACTCCTCGGTTCAAAGTTCAACAATGACGGCTACAACGGAGAAATATCACTTTAACTATAAAACAGCTGTCCAAGACATACCTTTGAAGTACTATTTGCTTTCGGAAAACTGCAATACACTCACAGGAAACGAAAGGAAAAGCACGAAAGAACCCGCTTTTAAATTAGAACAGGCCCGGCCACTTGGAGCAATTTTCCATTAAATGGTTCATTTCCATAAAATCTACCACAAACAATTGGTTCCATAAATATATAAAAGGTTGATTTGACTTGCATATTCTCCGAACAGCCTCAATGTCCCAAACTGTGCACCTGATTTCTATAACTTAGAACCACCACATCTACCCCCTACCACTAGTTGTCCTCGTGACTATTTTTAATAACACCACCCTTTTCTCTTCACAACCTAATTCTCAATTCAGCTGTCATCATCTCATTCTTTATCACACATTCTGTTCCCGCCAACTGCCCCATTCCCAACTACAATTCCAGGTTTATTCACTCCACCACCAGAGGGCACCCCATTCGGGAACCCAGTACTGCCAACCTCCAATTCCCCTGAACATGGGCAGCGCAGCACTGAAAAAAGAGGCGCTATAGCTGCTCCCCTGCCCCCTACGGTGCGCCGCTCATGCTGAAGCTACCAGAAACGAGAGAATCAACCTCGAGCTAACCAATAAATTATTTTGTATTTTTTAAGAAAATAGCCAGTTTACATAACAATACATTTAACAGACAATTTACAGAATAATACAGTTAAATCGGTAGAGCTCCAACATTAAAAAGATCAGTTGCAAGTCACACAGGTGGTAATACATGCATTTTGCAACAGTCATCTGGGGTGACGAATATCTGCACATGTCTGAGATAACATTTCAAAAGGCAAGATGTCAATTACACATACAATAAATAAAACTAATATTTACATTTGGCATAATTATTATGACTAGAAACTTGAACATTCCTCAACAATCTCAACTCAAACATGTTGGCAATGCAATGCAAAGTCAATGGCTTAAGAAAGATATCAACCATCCTGAAGCACAGAAATAAGTGCTCAGGAACATAAATGAAGTAATTCTTCATTATACAGCACACAATACAACCAACAAGTGAAATTCCACCCTGCCAAATTTCACCACAAAAATAAAGATTGAAGACATTCCTCCAGTCTATTACCTTCATAATTTGTAGGGAGTAGATGCCGTAAACATTTGGTAAAGTAGCCATCACTCACACCAATCAGACTTTGAGCAATGGACAATGACCATTTTCATTATTGTGTTAAATAAGTGGTGACTAACCAAATGTTGCAAGAATTTGGTAGAAAATGAAAGTGGTTCATCCATTGTATCACAAATAATTCTTATTATTACTCTTGTCCACAGATTCACATTTCTCCAACGGAAGCTGCACCACAGGGTTGACACAACGGATACACTTGATTGACTTCACCAGTTCTGCCAATAAGACAACTGGGTAAGAGCTCTGATTAGTTTTCCATAACGACTTCCAATCAGATGTCTTAGCCGACTAACCCAGATAGAACCAGTGATGTCAATCACATGCATCCAATGGTGTACCTAGGAATGTATTTTATTCTTCATCATGATGTTAGCTAGTGCTGATCGTCTTTGTTTCCATCGACCGAGACTCAAAGAGATGTGCTTGAGATGACTAAACCACACATCTGTCTCAGCTTGCTCTTCGCACCGTATCACAGACAGGTCGTCACCAACAGAAAGAAGCTCAAATGCTTCAGAGTAATCCGTATTAAGCGACACCAAACTCTTATCCAGAAACACTGGCTCCTAGAAGAAATTGGAAATGAAATAAAATTTGATTGCTTAGTGGCAGTAGAGCAGCTTTCCACTCCTTCAAAGTCCCGGCAGTGCCATCTTTTGGTTTATGTTTTGTGCAGGAAGTGTTTGTTCTGGTTCTTTAATACAGCAAGTTAGAGTTCCAAAGCAAACATTACTACACCCTAGACTGAATGGAATTCATTGATTGCTTCAATGTGAAGATACCACAGCAAATTTGATTAAATTTCACTATGAAGTTTCCAATGTCGACTTCTTGCTCTATACTTAAAAATGTATTTTTAATTTGCTTTATTTAATTTTTCAACATAGTTGTATTAACAATACCTTTATACCCCCTCCGATCACTTGTTGTGAATAAAGCTATATCATCACTTACATCACAATTATTGTTATGTTTTGTGTTGTTATTAACTATCTTAATAATCGGCCAGCGATTCACTGGTCAGCCTCAACTATATCACACTGAAGGTAACAACACAGCTAAAAGTAATTTATGCGTTTCATTTATCAAAAAACGCAAGCAAAATCACAAGTATTGCAAAAAGTTGTTGAATTTTGTCGAAATTAACCTGACTCAGTTGAAGTTATGTTGAAAACCCAATAGGAAGTTAGACAAAAAGAACACTAACTCTGAAAGTCATTTGAAAATGGGCAGAAAATTGTTAAATGAAATTTCGCCAATTTTCGACGAGACGAACATCAATTTTGTTTCTGAAAATTACTCTACATCAAAATGGAGTCCAGACTCAATTCAACACAATATTTGTAAGTCGCAGACATAAACATACATACCTTAAATAGTGTGAACTTTCCTGCCTTTTCTTTCACAAACACTAAAGCACCCTGCTGCAGTCGGCTGGATTTGGGGAATACCAACATCTGTTTGCTTACATCGTAATAGTCCGGCTGGAAATAAGCACATCAGGTGATTTACTTTGGGAACGTTAGTGAGTTGCAATACTAATGTTTCAAGGACAACGCGAAGTGAAGTCAATGGAAGAGAAATGGCGGGGATTTTATCTCTGAGATTGGGAGCAATTTTCAATTTAATCTGGTTTACTTTCAGGTTGCATTTTCATTAATTTCATTTGATATAAACTTCTGACGTCAGTTCAGATGGAAAGGCTATATAAAAATGAGATGGGAGGTCAATATTTCTGCCCAGGACGTCAGTTCAGATGGAAAGGCTATGTAAAAATGAGATGGGAGGTCAATATTTCTGACCACATCTTACCTTTCCAAGAGTGACCAGTAGACCATGAAGGTGAGCCCACTTCATCTGCTTCACCTTCTTCACCCATGTACTATCACTTGGCTGACACACTCTGACTGGACCACTAATAATGACCTGAGATTCCTGTCTGTTCCAGTTAAGAGCATCTAACGCCACCTATGGGTTCCAAGAGAAACTGTCGATTAATGTCACACCAAATATAACTAAGTCTTGTTTGACAGCAGTTTGTTTATTACCTGGATTTCGCTTTCCCTGACAAGAGATTTCCTCCGAGACAAAAGGCCTGTTTACATGTACCTTTCAATCGTCATTATTATCGCTATTTTATTCATCATTTCAACACACGGAGTAAAATCCCAACTTTAATCATCATTTTGTTACCCGCAAAATAGTTGCTTTTACGTACCAGACGTGCTTCACCAAACGCAAGCGCACACCGTGACATTGCTTCGGGCCATTTGCCTTGGTGCACAAAAATGGGGGAGCGTTTCTTATTCCGGAAACGTGGCGAGAATGTAATCGCAAGGTTTGAACTGATCTTTGGGGGACGACAAAATCCAAGGCAATCTCTTAGTGACTAAGAAAGATAGAATGGTGTATGCTCACAAACAAAAGATATTGGAGGTATTTTTTACACGTTACTATGATGCAATCCTTTGCCTGGTCTGGCCGGGTGGGGGGGCTCTCACCCGGTACGGTGACCGCCTTGCATTTTCAACTGGGAGTAATATGAACTGATTGTCCTAAGTTTTTATGAGCTGCATGTTTGGTGTATGTGTGTTCTAGATATCATGCATCTGTACATATTTCATGGCAAAAACTTCCAAAAATTGTAGTTCCATAACAGAAATATCGAAAATAATTACTGAAAAATGTTTTTTGTCTTTGCATGGCGAGCAGTGAGGTGAAGTCTCACTTGTTGGATTTCTTGTACTTGGTGAACGTAAATTCTTGCTTCTGATGTGCGCAAGGTGAGCTATCGGCGATAGCAGCCATTGAATATTAATTACCAGCTTATTGAAATTGTGGGTACTACATTGATGATTACTATTTAGTAACTTTAAAGAATAGTAGAATAAATGTTCACGTCACTGACTCCCTTACACTATGAGTAACGTAAAGTCACCTGTCTAAATTAATGAATTTTTTGCCATTCACTGTACTGGCAACTTACATTGGCCAATGAGCTGAGTTATAATTCACTTGAGGCAGACAGCTGAATTTGTGGCCCTTAGTTGCATCTCAACAAGTCCAGCACAGGCGCACTGTACAGGCGCACTGTACTGGCGCACTGTACTGGCGCACTGTACAGCTACACCGGCGCACTGCAGTGGCCCACTGCACAGGGACATTCTATCAGGTACACTGTTAAGGTTAAATGTACAGGTACACTACAGGTACAATGTACAGGTAAACTATGAAGGTACACTACAGGTACACTACACACCTTGACTATCTCCAGATTTTCCACATCTTTACTTTTCTTTGACAATCTCTGTTTCACCCTCAGACCAGCTGAGCCTCCAGTTTTCTAGAAAAATAAACAAGATAACGATTCTCTATAACGATGCTTCTCCATATTTAAGTTCTGTATGTCAGTTACCAACAGACACCATATTGAAAAAACTATTCAAAACAATGTTAGAAGCATTTGAAAAAAGAAGATAGTGCATTGTTGGCTGTAAGTGCCGACGCACTCTTGCGTTAGTAGTCTGACTGTATTCGCCATCTGTTGGTGGTTTATCTATTTGCTCTCCAGTTTCTACCTTATATTTTTTCAGGTGATTAATTCTTCAATAGAATTTTGCATATGTAAGACTGTTTGGCAGACCATGGTTTATAGCTGTAACGCGTGCCAATTTAGCTCATTCGTACTTCAACGTCCTTACATGTACCTTGAGTTTAGTATATTCTGAGTTTAGTCTTGATTTATGCCGCAAATTGGTGTAAGTATTTTGTACTTAAGTTTTGTTGTATAGTCAGAACTTCAACATAATTGTAACTTTAATTAGCGTTGCCTCAAGTAGTTTGATGTTGTCCGAATAAGTTATGCAATGTTTAATATTAGTATTGTAACTTTGTAAACGATCAACGTATTGTTCAATTGTCTTATAGAACGTTTTTTGTATGTTACAGTTGAACCGAGCAACTGCAAGTAAGAAACAAATTAAGTTTTCAACTGAACTCATGCTCGCGTTCTCCATTGTGGCTCTAACAATTTTTGCGACCACGGTTGGCGTTATTTTTGTCTGAAATTGGTGAGATTTCTCTGTATAGTCACTAGATGTCGCTTAATCAGTTATTACAAATGACAGTATACACAACTTTCATCATGTTATTCAGAGAAAGATCTGCTGTAAATCCAACTTTATGCCCGTTTTTCGATTCAGATCACATATCACAATAAAACTGATAACGACTCAAATTAGAACTTATTCCTGAGCATGGAAATAACCAGCTTTGTTATTTCCGAACAACTTGAGAACAGCACACTAATTAATGTAAGCAAAAAGCAAGCATTTCTGAATAGAGGAGGCAGTGCGGACTGGTTGATAAGTGCCCGCTTTCTTTAATCGAGGTTGTGGGTTCGAGTCCCACCAGGTCACACTGCTAAACCCTTGAGTCAGGTTTCTAGCTCCTCAGCTCGGTTTTAACCATATATCAATAAAGCTTAAAAATAGTTCCAGGTGATCAGTGTAATGGGCCCACATGCGAGGCCTGCGCACGTCTGATACAACGTGTATCAGTCCGCCTGCAAAAATTTTTTTTTTTAAGTGTTTCTGTTAGAAAACGGGTTGATGGCAGCTTTAATTTCCCAAATGACCACTTACACTGTTGATATGTTCCAGGATGTGTTCAATCTTGTGTAGAGACTCCTTCACAGGTTCCTTATCTTTGTGATGAGCAGGAGTAGACTTGTACAGCCGACTTAGCAACAGTGGGTACCTACAGTATAATGGTTACAGCCAACTTAGTAATAGTGGGTACCTACAATATGGATTATTCTTTTAATATACAACTAAGTTATGCTAAAACAAATAGAAACAACACACAATGACCAAATTAGATGTCCATAGCTTTTAAAACATTGCTTATCGCCCAGTGCATGTCGAATTATCTTATTCGAGGAGTAGTCCGCTAACCAGAAAACTGATATTGGCAAAAATGCGGTACCGGTAAGAAAAAACAAGAAGACAGAAGTATTAACAAGAGCAACGCGGAGCGTTGAAATGCGCCCACAATTGCACCGCATACGGTATCCTTCTAGGGTTGTTTATTGGTACCATAAAGTGGCCAGTAGAGGGCATACTTTGCAAAATGGAAAGGCATGGTCATTGTCTCCTCAATGGGCTAGGGGCAAAATGTGAGTAATCTTCATAATACAAGCACATCCTATACCTCAGTTGCTTAAAACACCACAGAAACATAGAATTAAAAACAAATTTACCAACATACGAGATTAGCACAGCATTAGAATGCCAGAAACAAATTTCTACTTGGAACTTTTCCTTCACAGTCACGAAGTAACACAAAGTATACACCTGAAGACCTATGAAAATAC